>JAODAL010010397.1:0-105391 GCA_025379985.1 Phyllomedusa bahiana | reverse complement strand
TACCCCTTATGTCCCCATGGATGACGGGAACCCCCTACAATGGGGCGTTGATGACGAGTGTCGATTAGGGGGGTGACTGCCCCAGAGTAACCAAACCCTGATCCGAAGAAGTTATAGAGTACCCTTTCACCTTTGTTTTGATACAGCGCTAAACATCTCAATACAGTCTCTGCAGAGCACACTGGCCCGCAAACAACAACCTCCACCTAGCGTAGTCACACTCCATTGGCTCTAGGGTAAGTGGGCAGTTTGTGGCAAAAAGCTCAGGTCCATGGAGCTGCCAACATAGTATGAGGCCCCAATCTCCTTGAACTCTGTCCTGGACCGCACTCCATTTGGGACCTTTCCTCTTCTCCATATGATCCCCCTCTGAGCAATCTCCCTTTGAACACTTTTCATCCCCCTTAGATATGGGACAGTCTTAAACAGACGTTCTGGCTGATTTGCTGTCCGGCCAACTTTCTTTTCCCGGGGTTGGAGCATCCAGGAGGCATGACTTGTAATAAGTCCTCAGTGGCTTTAAACCTCTTTATGAGGTTAACGAGGTGTTCAGCATCTTTAGATTTGCCTTGTCCAACCCAGCGCTGGATCTCTGGGGGCAAAGAGCAGATAAACTTGTCCAGGCCCTACCTTTTCCACCATCTATACAGGCACAACTCCTGCTGCTGTAGCCCCTTTTTTACTAGGTGGACCAGGTTGTAAATCTTTACATCAAACATTGGTGTTCACCCCCCAAGCGAGACAGAACCCTCTCTCTTTATTTTAAAGCATAGTCCCTTGAATTCCTGCTTGTTGAGGTCAAAGTAGACCTTTTGAGGTTCCCGATCAGGAAATGCACCACTATCTCACCCAGTGAGCCACAGTAGATTCTCTCACTCTGCCATCCTTTCAAAGACAGCAAGATAGGCCTTGATGTCATCCATGAGTGTCATCTTCTGCAGGGACATCTGTACGGGAGCTGGGTGATGGGGGCGAGCCTGGCGAACTCTGCACAAATTTGCACCAAGCTTGTACTTGCTCTTGCAGCTGCCTGTTAATCTGCTTTTGCTAGTGCAAGGTGAAACAATTGGCTTCTATCAGCAGAACATTTGTTTCAGCCCAAGCTCACATGGACTCTTCATGCACATTTTACTCGGTTACTGTCATCTGTTGGAGACTAGAGTTTGCCTGGATTAACTATTTCAGCAGTTCATCCATTTTGGCAGGCTCTAATTGCTGTGCAGTTGCATCTTTCACCCAGGACATAGGGTTGCAGCCCTCTTTTTCCGGGTGGTTGCCCTTAGCAATAATGTCTCAGTTGTGACAGTGAAATGTTGTTTAAACACAAAGAAACTTTAAGGCCTCGTTCACACGGCTGATTTGGCACGGGATTTCACCCGTGCTGGCCCCGTATTTCGCTGCATTACGGCAAAAAATCCATCCCGCATTACGGAAATCCCAGTTCCAAGAAAACTATGGATTCCGCCTTTCCCCCGAGCGGGAGAAAGTGACATGTCAATTATTTATGGCATGTATGCGCCATGGATAATGACCCTTTTGGCCGGCGACTCGGCCCCCCCCCGTGCATGGCACCGGCGTAATTTAAGGGGCAAATCCGTCCCGCAATTACTGGGTAAAAACGCCGGTAAACCGGGCCCAAAAGTCTTTCTGCCCACATTGAAGCACAAATATGGAGGTTTGCAGAAGTTAGGCAAGGCAAAATTCCATAGACAGAGGGGGGGCCCCGGGCTGCTTCACATGCTCCCCAAACCACAAAGAGGGCAACCCTGGGGGCCTATCATTTCTGTATTGGACTCTGACAAGAAATCTCAGGTTGGGTGGAAAATCCCCTAAAACCCCGGTTATAGAACCCTAGTTACATTAGACACCACGGATCTTCTTAACAAACCAATGCCCTCGTCCGCTTCCTGAGGCACCATTTTAAAACCATGGATGTAGAATCCTTGTATAAAAACATCCCCCACAAGGAAGGAGTTCAGCATTCGGACGCACCTGGAGAAACTAAATTTCCCCCAAACAAAACCATAACACACTCATAAGTTCATACTCACCACAACTTTTTTAAAATTTGAGAGGACCTATATCTACAGCGAATGGGAACTTAAGGGGGCCCAAATTGTCGCCCCATACCCAAACCCCTTTTTAGGGCTGAACGGGAAGGGAGCTACACCACTTGCACCCCAAACCCTATGACCTCCGTTCATCGTGATACTTTGCCCCATCTGGACTGCGGGCAGGGGGCCCAATTCAATTCCATAATGACTTCAAAATTTCCACCCCCCATCAATCTAAACTTCCCCTATTCAGAGAGCAAAACCATTTTGGATACTAAAATACACATCAAAAGAGCACCGGGCTACTCACATCAGGTCCACAAACCCACAGACGAACGGGCCCACCTCATTCCCCCCCTAAACACACAAAACAATCCATTATATACAGCCAGGCAAACGGGACTCGTATTTGCCCGACAAACAGACCTGGACAAACCCCCTGGATCTGAGGACAAAATTTTTCTCCAATGGGTACAGGCCAAAAGTACAGACAATCAAATCAGCAAAAGGGCCGCCATCAACAAGACTCTGCTCACATACAAAGAAACCCAAAGGAAGACGAGTGCCCTATTGTAACCTACATCCCACAGCTGGAGATCCACGAAAGATGCCCAAAGGAAATTTAACCAGTACTACATAGGGACAAAAGACTCCCAAAGACAATTTCCCCTCCCCCCCTCCTTTTCCCTTTCAGCAACCCCCAAACCCCAGCGCATTATTTTCCGGACGCTCTGAAGCCCCCCAAATGAAAATGGGAGTCACCCCGCCTCAAAAGTGCAAGAAAGACACACCACACTGCGACAGGTAAAACCTTCCCCAATCCCAAAAGGTGCACAGAATTAGGGGGGGTTTTCCCGCAGTCTAGCAATGTGTTTAAACTATCATGTGGCACAATGCCCGACCCCCAGGGCCCTTTTTGTGGGGGGAAAAAGGACAGAGACTCAGCCAGCGCATGAACCCCACAATTCACTATTAATAACAGCAGAACTGATCTTCCAGTGGCACAACCACTTCTCCAGAGATGACCATTGTATTGAAGATCTGAAAATTATGATTTTTAATGGGACACTTTAAGACGCAGAGGGAGAGAAAGGAGTGGGAATTTAAATTAATGCAAAAATTTCAGACTCTGCAAAATGGGCTAAATATTCATGCCAGCTTTATGTCAAATTATGTGTGAACTGTGATGGCCACAAATTACACCTGATGGCTGCGAGATAAGACGCAGATTTACTGACCCCTCCGTCATGCCTCACAAGTTCCCAGATAGTTGATGTCTTGACCTGTTGTAAATGACTTCTCTGCTTATATTGCATTTTGTTATTTTTAAGAATTCTAAGATCCTTTGAAGGTCCATGTCTTTTGTGTATAAAAAGTCTGTGAATGTTCAATTTCTTGTATAACAACTTGTCTGAAGAAGGGAGCTAGTTCTCTCGAAAGCTCACCATCAAATATACTCAGTTAGCCTAAAAAAGGTATCGCCTGATTTCTTCACTCTTCTATAGACAGAGACAGTGACACAGGTAAAAGTCCAAACTTTAGGCGCTGCCTAGGTTTATTAGGCCAAATGCCAGAAAACTAAAAGGCCTTACATTCAGGCAAAACCAGAAAAGAAAACCTTGCTCAGTTGCGCACTCACAAGACACAGGTTTCTCCTGACTAGATTAATCACAGACACTATCTGCTATTCACAGGAAAGGCTTTTGTCTGTACAGCAGAGTTCCACCAGCAAAAAAACATAGACCTTTAGACATTATGGAAAAAACCAATCTGGACTAGACTTGTTGGAGCAGCCATACTAACACTAACACTTTTAAGGCGCATTAAATAAGTGTATAGTGCGCCTGAAAGAATGAACCTGTCAAAAATCTGGTGTATGGTATACCTTGCATAGTAAAATTTATGCACTTAAACTAGGCGCATAGCATAACTTAGGCGCAAAGTATATAATTGCTAGCATAGTTGATGCACCTACTTTAGGCGCATTCAAATGAGTTGTGCCTGGCGTATAACGTGCCTAGTTGTGGTGTACTACAGTTCATTTACATAGAGAATAGGGTATCAACAGTGTTTTGGTGCAAAATACACCAAAGAATGGTGCAGCCCTAATGGGACATGTCACCCTTAGTGTAACTGACACACAAACTGCCATCTTCCTTCACTAAAGCCAGGCTTTCGGTGATACATATCTGTCCACATACTCCCTAAAGCCACATAGGAGAGTATTCTAGGGGAAATATACCTTCCCTCAATAACTTCGCCTGTCACTGTCTCACAATATACATATATATACAGTGAAACCAGAAGTTTACATACTGTGACAGAGCGACAGCAAGCAGTTGCATGTTTCTGCCAGTAAGTGGAGCTATACAGAAGATCCACAAGCAACACGCCACCAAGGGTACATGGCCTTGGTGGGATAAGAGCCATCCATTTATGCTGTCAGTCACAGTATGAGGTTGGCAGCCGTCTATAGCCATTTCTGGGTCGGCTCTTATTGGGAATAGGCAGTGTGTTGGGTGGGTGTCTACTCCCCGTGTTCCAGAGCAGGTTTTTAGCATGGCCCTGGAGGCCTACAAAAGCCTGCTGCTCCAGGTAATCAGAGGGTGTGGTCTGCTATTGCAAGTTGAGCAGCAATGGAGCCAAGGTGAAGGGCACTTGGCCCCCGGAGGCTTGAGAGAAGCCAGAACCCAGCGGGAGACTGGGAAAACTGAGAGAGTGTATTGTGGGACTGGACATTAGGTCCAGCCCACATGGTAGAAAGGGATTTTCTACACCTGTTTAGTCAGTGGCCAGACGGCCGAAAGGTTTGTTTTATGTTTGTTTGCTGTACGCTCTATCCGGAGCCTGAATAAAGCTGGCTGAGGCCAGTATAAAACTGACGCCTGGTGTCGGAGTGCTATATACCGGAGTGCCAATCCGTTTAACCCAAACAGCGATCCCAGAGCTGAATGACCCCCAGGTAAAGCCAAGATGGCGTCCAAGCGATAAGCGAGTGCTTACAATTGGTGGAGGATGCGGGCATAATTGGCACAATTGAGTTGGCGCAGTGTTGGCACAAAGTGGTGCCTGAAGTGGTGCAGGTGAAGTCTTGCCACAGCGAGATTTAAAGGGCCAGAAGCCTAAAATTGGTGCTGCTTAAAGAAAAACTGTTGCTGTTGGTGAAATTTTTTTTGTTTGGCCATGCAGGAACTCCTTGTCCAGCTGATGCAGTCCATGAAGGAGTCTGAGCAGCTGACTGCCACCATGCGGGAGGATAATAAAAGGCTCCAGGCACAGCTGAAGACCCAGAGAGAGGCTGTGTCACCAAGGGAGATTGCACAAGATGATGTGAGAGCCCGACGTGCTGTACAGAGGGCAATGTGGAAGATGACTGCAGAGGAAGATGTGGAGGTCTTCCTTGCAGCATTTGAGCAGGTGGCAGTAAGCGAGAGGCTATCACCAGAGCAGTAGGCAGACGTTCTGGTGCCCTATCTGACTGGCAGAACCCAAAGGGTGTACTGTGGTTTATCCCTGCAGGACAGTAGAAACTACTCCAAACTTAAGATGGAGATTGTGGAGTGTCTGGGGTTAACAAGGTCTGTTGATGTCCAGGAGGATACAAAGCCAGAAGTGGGAAAGTCTTTTGCTATGGGTAACCAACCTGAGGACTGCCAGAGCGGATGTCCTGTGGCCAGGAGGCCGTATCACCCATCGAAGAAGGGGTCCACTTCCGGAGAGATGAAGTTGCCCAGGGACCTGTGTCCTGCCGTTGCCGTGGGCAACCGCATTCATCAGCAGGAGCCTGCTACCACCATCCAGCAAAGGGAGCCATGTTGGAGATACCACAGAGTGGTCCTGACTGCCCTCTCAGGAGGAGGCCAGAGAGGATGCAGCCCCAAGCCCTGGAACTTCAGCTGAATGGAGCCCCACCCCAGGCTGACATGGACAGTCAGCAGGAGTGATCCAGACTGAACTCAGCCATCATACCTGGTAAGACTGCTCCAGTGGGGTTGGTTATGGGCTATGGGACTGTAGTTCATATGCATGATCTATATGAGGACTTGGCTGGGCTAGACGGAGGCCCAAATATGCTGACAAGCCAGAAGAGTCCTGAGAGCAGTGGACTTGCAGAGTCTGAAGGACTTGGTTCCTTACACGCAATGGTGCATATTGAAAATGCTACTAATGTGTTAAATATATGTGTAACTCATAGCTATGTCACACAGTCTGAGCAGGGGGCTGGTAGCTGTAGCACAAAGTTAGCCCCAGTTACTGCAGCCCTGTGTGAACAAGCAGCTAGAGGTGGTGCAGCTGCAGTAATGGCCAAGTGTGAAGTAGCTGCTAAAGCAGGAGCAGGGTGTAGCTCAGGAGTGGCCCTGTGTGAAGAAAATGCAATGTGTGAACAGGCTGCTGCAGGCAGAGCAGCAGAGGGGATTAGCTCTAGTGTGCCCCTAGAGGTCATAGGGGAGAGCAGCCCAAGTAGCACAGGTGATGTGTGTCCTGTGAGGGATAGCCAGCAGTTATGTTCTGCTCTTGTTGGTCCCAGGGAGATGTTTGCCTGCTTTCATGGGAACTCTGCAAGTGTGTTGCCTGAAAGAGAAATGGTCTCCCATGAAGGTGATTGCTCTGGTGCTGTGTATGAGGGCTCTACTACCATGTATGAGGAGACTAGGAGTGTGAATGTACTGGTTAGTTACCAAAGGGAAAAAACACTCTGTGAAGAGTCTCAGTTGCAGGGTGGGAGTGGATGCTGTATTGTGTCAGTGCTACAGAGTACTGATAATGTTGATTGTTCAAATGAGAGTGACAATACGTTTGTAAAGAAAACGTGTGCTAAGGCAGATTGTGTGCAGCCCCGATCAGTGTATTACAGAGAAGGGGATCTGTGATGATAATCCATATTGTGACCCCGCAGGGATTGAAGAGAAAGATTGTGCTGATACCTGTAATGCAGCTGATGTAACTTGCTCCAATGGTTGCTGTATTTCCAGTAGCTTTTACTGCAGTGGTCAGAAAGACTGCAGCGACGGTAGTGAGGGAAAATGTGAGCCGCTATACCCAGAGGAGAGGGATGTAGGCTCAAGCGATAGTGAGGGGCTGGTCAGTGTGTTTGACCCCTCAGATGGTAAGGAAATCCCCAGTAAGGAAACGGAGGTAAATGGCAAGGTTTTACTATTTGTAGTGGTTGTCAGCAGTGCCCCAGAGGTAACTAGCAGGTATACTGAGTGTTCTCCCTTAGAGACGATTACTGGGGATGTTCAGGAAACATCTCCACACGCTGCTGCAGAGGGTCTGCTGCTAAATAGAGCCAGTAAACGGAGGTGTGAACAGGTCAGAAAGAATGTGTTCTCTGGTACTAGTGAAATACCAGTTAATGTTGGCAGGAGGAACCCTGCAATTACTAGCATGCTTGTTATGGGGGCTACAGTGAGTCCTAGTGCAGCAGAAGTTGTCACTGAGATAAATCAGGTGACAGCTAGTAGCCAAGAGTTGAAGCTTCCGGGTCAGGAGATAATCAGTGAGGGCCAGAGACCTTGGGATGAAGAGAAGTTGTGGTCTCATGGTAATCCTGCAGTCAAAGAGGTAGCAGGTTGGGGCTCAGGTGCGCCCCTAGGAGCAATGGTGGATAGTGACCCTGAGAGGAGTGATGTCATTATTGCCTCTGGTGAAGTTAGTGGGGTTGCCGGATCCAACCAAGGGTCTCCTGCTTATATGATACCCAAAATAGGGAAGAAACTGCCCAGTGGGCACAATACCAAGCTAGTCTATGTGTGGGAAATGCTACTAGGTCTGATAGCGCTGTTAGTGAGGTTGTCAGGAATAGCCCTTTGATTGTCGGAATACGGGCTGAAGGTGTTGACATTGTTGCAGAGTGTGCATGTGTTACGCCACTGGTTGTAAGTGGCTAGACCTGTCAGTTGCTCAGTGGGGGAGGAGTGCATGGTGTGAGCCCAAAGCTGAGCTGTGCATGGAAAGTGTTGTCCCTGCCCCTGAGGATGTAGGGGAGATGTTGCCCCAAAGTAGGAGCTTTGACCCTGGAAGAAGGTACAAGGTGACAAAGTCCTACGGCCTTTATCAGAGGGGAGGGATATGTGACAGAGCGACAGCAAGCAGCTGCATGTTTCTGCCAGTAAGTGGAGCTATACAAAAGATCCACAAGCAACACGCCACCAAGTGTACCTGGCCTTGGTGGGATAAGAGCCATCCATTTATGCTGTCAGTCACAGTATGCGGTTGGCAGCCGTCTATAGCCATTTCTGGGTCGGCTCTTATTGGGAGTAGGCAATGTGTTGGGTGGGTGTCTACTCCCCGTGTTTCATAGCACGTTTTTGGCATGGCCCTGGAGGCCTACAAAAGCCTGCTGCTCCAGGTAATCAGGGGGTGTGGTCTGCTATTGCAAGTGGAGCAGCAGTGGAGCCAAGGTGAAGGGCACTTGCCCCCCAGAGGCTTGAGAGAAGCCAGGACCCAGCGGGAGACTGGGAAAACTGAGAGAGTGTATTGTGGGACTGGACATTAGGTCCAGCTCACATGGTAGAAAGGGATTTTCTACACCTGTTTAGTCAGTGGCCAGACGTCCGAAAGGTTTGCTTTATGTTTGTTTGCTGTACGTTTTATCCGGAGCCTGAATAAAGCTGGCTGCGGCCAGTATAAAACGGACGCCTGGTGTTGGAGTGCTATATACCCGAGTGCCAATCCGTTTAACCCAAACGGGGATCCCAGAGCTGAATAACCCCAGGTCAAGCCAAGATGGCGTCCAAGCGATAAGCGAGTGCTTACAATACACTACATAAAAAGACACAAATGCATGTTTTTCTCACTATCTGACATGAAATCAGAATAAACCTTACCTGTTTTAGGTCAATTCGGATTACTAAAATGATATATATTATTATTTATATTTGTCAAATGCCAGAATAATGAGAGAGAGAATTTTAAGGCATTTGTATTACTTTCTGCAGAGTCAAAGGTGTATATACATTTCATTAGCATTTGACAGTATTGATCTTAAACTGTATGACTTGGGTCAAACCTTTTGAATATCCTTCCACAAGCTTCTCACAATTTTTGGAGAATTTGGCCAATTTCTCCTACAAACGGTGTAACGACCAGTTTGTAGGCACCTTGTGCACCTCCTTTTTTCACTTTCCCATACTTTTTTCAATGGGAATGAATCATGGCTTTGTATGGCCAACCCCAAAACACAAAATTTGGAAAACCTTAACCACTTTGTACCATTTGGCATATGCTTCGGGTCATTGCCCGTTGGAAGACCCATTTCTCCCCAAGTTTTAACTTCCGCGATGTCTTAATTTTTCTTCAATTCCACTAACTTTCCTCTTTACCCACTATTTTTGAAGTGCACCAGTCCACCACAAAAAAAACCCACAAAACATATCGCCTCCCCCATGTTTCCCCAAAGGGGGATGGCTTCTTAACTTCAAGCTTCCCCTTTTTCCTCCAAACGTACAAGGTTTTAGGGCCAAAATTAAAATTTTTATTTTTCATAAACCCCACAGACATGTCTCCGAAAATGTAGGTCTTTGTTTCGGGTTTGCACGAAAACCCCATTAATCGGGCTTTTATAGTTTCTTTTGAGTAAGGGCTTTTTTCCTGCATAGTGGCCTTCCCCAAATGTTGATAAAGTACTCTTCACTGTGAATAAATGACACAACTTACCATTTCTGCCAGCATTTTCCCAAAAGGGTTTTTTGCTTTTGTTCGGGGGTTTGATATGCACATGTCAGACCTAAGCATGTTCATCCTGAGACACAGAACCTGTCCCTTCCTAATCTGTATATGGTTGGACATTCCATTTTGTTTTAGTTGCTATGATTGCCTGTAAAGATGACAAGCACTTTCAGGTATCGGAAAATTAAAACCCAAGGATAAAAACAATTTTGGGAAAGCCCAAAATTTTTTTTTTTATTCTTCCTTTATGTCTTAAAAAGTTTCCCTCACTGTTTCTGGGAAATTTTGGCATAATAAAAATTTTTGGTAACCCCAATTAACCCTAAAACGGGAAAGGTTTATTCTGTTTCGTAAATAGTGAAAAAAAAAATCAAATTGTCTTTTTATATAGTGTATTTAAACTTCTGGTTTAAAACTGATAAATATATATTTAAAAAATTTTTAATTATTACTACCCATATATAAATATATATTGTAGGTACATGGCTCTGGATCACAGATTTAGCCCAAACGGGCATCGAGACAGGGCATTTGTAGCGTACAAAGGGGGTCCTTCCGTAGTTTATTTAAAAAGCACATGTGCGGGCCCAAAAAAAGCACAGCAACAAACAAAAACAAAAAAAAACTCCTGCCGTTGACACCACTAACAGGCAAATTTCCCTCACTAACCCCTTTTGATGGAGTTGGAAACAACAGCTTCCTACAGTGTAAACTTCTCCAGCCCAAATGGTAAAACTGGAGTTGCAGCCACACTTAGCTGACCTGCTGACCTTAAATAGGAGAGGAAAATCCTGGCATGGAACATGGGGAGTAAGCGCCCACTTTTTGCTTACTCCCAATGAAAAGCCGTCCTGGAATGGCTGGAAGCCATACCAAACACTACGTGTGTCAACTGCCTGATGCCATTGACACACATTTAACTGGCTTTCCACTTCACCAATGCTCCATAACTTGGTGACATCTTTCTGGACTCCTCCAGGTATAGGTAATATGCCTCCACACACCAACACCTGTCATAAATTGGCGCCAAAACCCCGCTTTTCAGGCCGGGGGCCAGATGGGCGCAGGCACTCTTGTTTCCTGCCCCCCCCGACTCACCACCGCACTCTGCTCCCGCTTCCCTACCTAGGGCATGTGGAAAGGGTTTTATGTCTTTGCAGTTCAGCATTCCATCTCGCTACTCCTTGATCACAAAGCCCTTAAATAGTCTGCAATTTTTTTTGGGGGGTCCTGTTAAAAACAACTGATGGTCCTAGCAAACATTTGGGAAAAATATATCTACCAAACACAACTGCAAGCAGCAGGTTGGTGTAGAATTTAAGCTAGCACTACAAGTATGGAGCGGGTTCAACTCCATAGACCATTATCATCACCTTGATGTACATATACATCATGCAGTGAAGTCAACACATTGGCATGTAATCACTGATTGGCTGCAGTATAAAACCGCCAACCACTAACAAAACAACGCTCAGTGGTACACCGCCAGCACACAACACGGAGCATAGCAAGTACAGTGTAAGATTATTTTTTTTTTACAAAATTACCTATTTTTATTTCTTTTAACTTATTTAATTTTTTAAACAATAATTTGACATTTAACTCACTATGATAGCTACCATGTATTACAATGGTGTATTTCAAATTATCACAATGCGTCAGTCATGTTAATGATTGCTACATTGAATCTGTCACAGGATACCATTTAACATATATCCAATGAGATTTTTATGAAGTGTCTGTCAAAAAAATGCCATAATAGCCCATGAGTGACCTATACCAATGTATTGCTTCTACTAAAGGCATTCATTTTATTATGAAATGTTGGCTTACATTTAATAGAGGCTATAAACATAATGTGACCAAGCATTTAAAAGGTTGTCCTCTTTTGCAAAACCCATGTTCATAAACTAGAAAAAATTTTGATAAATAGAGGGGGTCCTCTATTCAGGATCCTTATCTTTTGGTCAGAGTGGTTACAAAATGTGTCTATTACTACAGAGGATCTGTTCTGTCAGGTATTGCACAGACAAGATTCAAATAGGCTCTGTCTAATGCTTCATTTTTCCTGTAGGGGCGCTGCAGGGAAACGGCCCTTTTGGGCCACGTAGAAAAAATTTTGGCCCTAAAACTCATTTTTTTTTTTTCCCATATTTTCTAGGGGGAAAAAAAAAGTAGTTTTGACCAAAACCGCTTCATACATGTGGCCCTTACTACCAGGTTTTCACACAGATTACAACTGAGTCCCAGTAGAGGGACACTTTGTGATCAGCTCATTGTCAAGAGACCCTTCTAACAAGTAGGGTTTGTTCAAAACAATTTTTATGCAATCTTTTAAAAAAAAATTAAACAAAAATTAAAATAGCTACATTTATCAAGAAATTTGCCAACGGCATAATTGTCCTTAAAAAATAACAAAATTGGTGAAAAATAAAAATCCCTTCTTCCGCAGCTTTAAATTTTATTAAATCAATTTAATCCCGGGTAGCAATGTCATACAGGACCATGTAATAAAACACCATCTAAACATTCACAGCATGTATTTACAACTTGACGTACATGCCAATAAAATATTTCCAAGCTGCAAAATAGGAGCAAGATGTCCCTTTTTGTTAATCAATCTTCTAAGAATGAAATACAATGTACAATGAAATATTAATTAATGAATTAATGAACTATAAAGTGCAAACGTCTTGCTAATTAGATTCCAGCACTCCAACTTGTGTCAAAGGAATAATAAATATGAAAGCAAACTTTTGAATGTCAAAAAGCTTTGATAAACTCCATAAACTTCCTTTATAAAAGGTGATCCCAGGCTTATAATTTTGAATGAATTATCAAATACCTTGTGCCTTCTATAGAAGCCAGCACTGTGAGCACGAGTCTGCTTTCTCTCCATACAAATGTTCATTGATTCATATAAACAAATAACTATATACTTTATATATATTTAGTACCAAACTGTTATTATTTTTGGGGATTTTCCCCCACTAAGTGCATTTTTTTTAACTATTTGACTGCTACTGATGTATACTAAATTTTTGAAATTAAAATGTAAATAAATCTGTCTTTCCTTGTTCAATGGTTTTTTATTTTTTTTTTTTTGGTTTTTTTTTGGTCTATGATTTTAATTTACAGTTATGTAAACCTATATTAAAACTAAGCTTTTAACGAATTGCTTTGAAAACTATAACACATCACACAATCAGTTTTAGGTGCAGTTTTTGACTGTAACATGGTTATACAGGCAGGTTTGGGTTAACTGTTTTGTTAAATTTAAGTATTTGGATGGAAAACATTTTTAAAAATTTTCCACATTGGGGCACGGGGTTTTTCGCTTAAACATAAGAGAGGGGAAGGCTGTACACTGTACTACAGCCCCACTAAAGTGAGACAAGAAGACAGTGGCAGCCGATGTAAATCCCGTTTGTGAAACAGATGCACAGTCACATGTAAATCAAAGACAGAACACAGCTGTGCAGTCCCATATAAAACACTTTTGTGACACAGATGTGCAGTCCCACGCAAATCACAGGCTGAGAACACAGCTGTACTGTGCAGTTCCACGTAAATCAGTTTTGTGACTTAGTTGCACAGTGCCACGTAAATCACAAACAGAAAGAGAACACGGCTTACTGTGTAGTCCCAGATAAAACACTTGTAAGACATATATGCAGTCCCATGTAAACACAAACAGATAAAGCATATAGTTTTGTTCTGCAGATCTGTAAGGTCAAGGAGAAAAATCTGGGGGGAAAACCCCACTTTATGTGAGAGTGGGGCGGGAAAAAAAAACCCCCAATCATCCCGAGTCCTGAAGTAAAAATGTCCAATCTATTACAAAGTATTAGGAGAGCAAGAAATTCGCATTTCTTTTCAATGATTCCTTACACTTTTCACGGGGGTCGGGGGTTTTCCCCGGCCCCCCTCTTTTTCCAAAAAGGGGCTCTTCACAAGGAACGTTGCAACTTTAAACCTACCTCGACCTCCTCGAGATCCTTTTGGGGCCTTTCTTGGCTACAGGACCCAAACCCCCCCTTGGATTGGAGCCAGGGAAGTCATGGTTGGGGGTTTCCCCTGTCTCTCCGTTGCCTGCCAAGCCCAACCGCCTCCTCAAGGCCCCCGGGGCCGAATCCTCCGGGGCTACCCTTTGCCTTACTGGGGGGTTTTCCGATGTCTTTTCGGGGATAGGGTGAAACTCTTCCTCCCCCCGGCCCCTTTAATGCCATTGACCGCAAAATTTGGGGATTTCCCCCGGGGGGTTTATCCTTTTCCTCCCGGGAAAAGGCGGGGGGAGACTCGGGAACCTCCCCAAAAAGGGCTTTTGTAAGTCCCGTTGGTGGGGGCGGTTTTTCTCGTGAAAATTTAAAAAACCCCCTTTGGCCCCGCAGATTTTTGGGGTAAAAAAAAAAAAAAAACGCTACCCCGTTGCCCCCGTCTCCCTTTTGAGGGGAGGGCAAAATTTTCTAAACTGGCTTGTGGGGGCCAAATTTAATTGATGGGGGGGGCTGGAAAACGGATTAAAACCCCAGGAATTTTGGATTTTGGAAACTTTGGGCCGCAACCCCCGGGGGGGTAATCAAATTTTGCAAGCCAGACAAATCACCGGGAAAAAACACGGGCTTCCCCTTTTCCCCCCTGAATAAACCCCCACCATTCCCGCCTTCTAGGCGCCCCCCCTCTCACCTTTTCCCCCCCCGGGGGCTGCGAAGACCGCTTCCCTTTGGGGGCCTTCCCCTTTAAAAGGGGGGTCCCGAAGGACCTTCCGTTCCCCCTTTGCAAGGCCCAAACCGTGGGGTCCCCGGGCCTCAAGTCTTTTTTTGGGGGTTTTTAATTATTCCTTTCCCCACCCCATTGTGGTTTTGGGGGCGAAAGAAAAAAATCCCCGCCGGCCCCCAAAACCGCCCTTAAAGGCTCCCCTTGCCGGGCCCCATCCGCTCCCCGCCCCCCTGTTTTTCTGAAAAGATGCCCCACCGGGGGCCCGGCCGTCCTTTGCGGGCCCCCCGGGCTTTCCCCCAGCGGGTATTTCCCAAAATTTCTTTCCTCCAAAACTAACCAAAGGTATCGTAAAAGGCCAAAAATGGTCTTAAAAGGGGTCCCGCGGGGGGGATCCCACCCAAAACTTTTCCGCCAAAACCCCTTTTTTGCATTTTCCCAACCCCAAAACCCCCCCGCCAGGGGTTAATTCTTTTGGGTTTGACTTTTTAAAAATTTTCCCCCCAAAAAAAAACCCCCCACGCCTCCCGTTTTCCCCGGGTACTGGGGGTCGATCCCTCCCCGCCAAATTTCCCCCCTGGGAATTAAAGCCCCGCCCCCGGGCTCAACCCCCCCCCCGGGGGGAGATCCCCTCCTTTCCCCCGGTTCCTGGGGGGACACCTTCTCTCCTGGGCAAGACCATAGGGCCCCGGAACGCCCCCCCTTTAAGTGGCCTACCTGCTAGGGTCAACTTTTTTCTGCCGAAATCCTGTCCCCCCATGGGGCCCCGCCCCAAACCCGCGGGCCCCTCCCCTTCCCCTTGCCGGAAAAACCCGGGCCCAAATTGCCGGGGGAAAAAACCCCCCCCCTCTCTTCTGAAACAGGTCCTTTTTGGGGCCCCGAGACCTTTTTTTAAAAAGGCCCTCCTTTTTCCCCCCCGCCTGGGCCCCGTCCCCAAGCTCCCAATATTTTTTCTCCTTTTCCCCCCTGCCCAAAATTTGGGGGGTTTCTTTTTCCCCACCAAATTTTTACGGGGGTCCTTCTTTTCAAAATTTTCGGGGTTTGGGTTTTAATTGGGGCCCCCAAAATTTTTTCCTCCGATCCCCCCCCCCCCAAATAGGGGGGAAAAATTAAAACCCGGGAATGGACCTACCGCCCTTTTCCCTTCCGGAAAAGTTATCTTTTCCCCCCGAGTTTTTCCAAAACCTTTTTTTCACCGCGGGGCCTCCCCTTTTTGCTTTTTTCATCCCGCCCCCCCCCTCCCCCTTGTTACCCCCGGTTTTATGCCCCGGCCGTTTGGGGCCCCAATAAAACAAAGGTTCCCACCATCGCACCCTTTACGGGCCGTGAAAAAACCGGTACGTACCACCTCCCCCTTTTTGGCCCGGGGGTAAGGTTGGCTTCCCGCAAATTATCCCTTTTTTGGGGATCGCTTGGCCCCTTTGTCCCTTTGGGTACTCCGCCCTTTTCCCCCTTTTCCCGCTGTCCCCCGGATCCCAAAACCCCCCAGGCCCCCCCCCAAAACCTTTGGGGGCCTTTCCCCGGGGGCCCGCTCCCTTTCCGGTGGCCAACCTTTTCTTTTTTGAGTCGGATGGTTTGGCCCCAAAAAATAGGGGGGCGGTTTCCAGCTAAGGGGGCGGGGGAGGGGCCCCGTGGCCAAGCCCCGTCCCCCTACCCCACCAGTTTTTTAAAAAAAAAACCCCCCCGGGGGGCTGACGGGGGGGGGCCGGGTCCCGCCCCCCCACCCCCCCCCTCGAGGGGGGCCATTTTCCCCAACCTGGGGCTTTTTTCCCCCGGGCCCCCGGGGCGCCGCCCGGCGGGCCCCGGCCCCTGCCGGGGCCCCCCTTAAAGGCCCCGGGGGTTTCAAAAAAAAGGGGGGGGTGTCCCCGGGGGGCTTTCGGGGGGGGGCATTTAAAAGGAACCCCCCCGCTTCCTCCATCGGGTTTTTTACCGGTTTTTGGGAGCTTTTCCGTCCTTGGTTTCCCTTAAACCGCCCCCTTTTTTTTAGGCCTTTTTTTTCCGTGCCCTACCCCCGGGCCTGTCTAAAGAACCCCTGCCCTGCCCTCCTTTTGTCCCCACTAGGCCTGGGGTTTTTTTTCTGTCCCCTGTTACCCGGCGCCTTCCCCAAGTTTTCTTCGGGGGGGCGCCTGGGCCTACGCCGCAGCAAGTCCATCCCACTTTGCGGCGGGCTCTGGTGAAAACCGGGGGCTATTTAGATTCCGTTCCCTGGCGTGGCTTAGCTATCACCGCTTGCGTTGGCCCAGCGGATCCACTCCTCCGTTACAACACTATATCGACACAGCAAATACTGAAATGCCATTGGATTTTGGATGGCATTTTGACATTTTCTGTGTGCACATAGCGATAGTTTAGGACAGCTGAGAACCTTTCCTTTCCCCCAGCTCACACAGAATGTATCATCAGGAGCATGCACACAGTGTGGGAGTGTGTCTGCAGAGAGTGAAGAGTGGGAGGAGAAACCCGCCCCTCTATTTCACAATATCTGCTCGGCAACCAGCACAAAAGACTTCTAAATGCTGGAGCAAGACAACCCCTTTAAGGTTAGGGGGGCAATTTTCACCAAAATTTGATTTGGGCCTTCTCAAATCAAATCACTTCGTGGGCTAAAGTTGTCATTGACACAAATCCAAACCACAACACTAATCTTCACAATGTTTCAGCATGAGCTATAAGCCACAATGAAAGGAAACTCTTGCAGCTTATTTGTAGCTATCCCTTGTAATGAC
Organism: Phyllomedusa bahiana; assembly: GCA_025379985.1. Taxonomy (NCBI): domain Eukaryota; kingdom Metazoa; phylum Chordata; class Amphibia; order Anura; family Hylidae; genus Phyllomedusa; species Phyllomedusa bahiana. Next base: position 88,224 of record JAODAL010010397.1, on the reverse strand, counting down.
TATTGTAGACCCATATAAGGAGTCTTATAATATCAACGTCTGTCATATCAGGATCCTTCCTTTACAGATCCTGCAGAAGACATTTCAATTGGTACATTAGTCCTTATGCAGTCAGTGTTATACAACGCAAAGTTTTTTTTTTAGGTTTACTTTTTTTCATTTTTAAAGTTTTTAACTTTCTTTATAAAATCCAAACTTTTTGATTTTGAATGCAGGGGGCATCATCCAAAAGTTTGCTATGGGGCTTCTCTTGTTATGTCCCTCAGTACAGTGAAGAGATATATAAGAGAAGTAAGGATTGTGACACGTACTACTGTGGTGGTGGTAGGTCACAAAAAGAACAAAATTCCCAGTAAAATACCTAATCTTTATTGATATGCATTAAAACAAATACCCCTGTACAAAAAGTGTCCATAGAGTGTAACGGACTTGGTAGTGGATCCGCTGGACTACCGCAAGCGATGGTGTAAGCCACGCCAGGGAGCGGAATCTAAGTAGGTCCCGGTTTTCACCGGAGCCCGCCGCAAAGCGGGATGGACTTGCTGCGGCGGGAGTCTACCAGGTTGCTACCCCTGACGTGACTTGCTTGCGATAGCGGCCAAGGGTGAGCATGGTAGAGAATCGTGAGACGTAGGCGTAGTCGGGGACAGGCGGCAAGGTCGGGACAGGCGGCAAAGGTTCAGAGTCGATAAACGTAGGTAGAGGTCAGAATACATGGTAAAACAGTAGATGCACAAGAACGCTTTCTCTATGGCACGAACAGTAGTGAGGTCAGGTGATTGGATGGGACGGGCGCGACCACGGCCAGCAGCGTGGCACCCATCCCCGCCGGGGACCCGCCTTGTGGGACACGGGGCGACCGGGGTCTGTGGACCGGATCGCGCCACGACCTGTTACAGTACCCCGCCACCCCCCCGTTAGACTTCCCCTCCTTTTTAGGCTGCAGAAATCTGAGGATGAGATCAAGATTCAGGATGTTAGATTCTGGCTCCCAGGACCTCTCTTCGGGTCCGAAGCCCCTCCAATCCATGAGGAAGAAACGCTTCCCTCTGACTGTCATCATAGCCAAGATGTCAGCGGATTCGGCTACTGGGGAAGGCGTTATATTCCTCTGAGAGAACCGGTTCAGGACCAGCGGCTTAAGGAGGGAGACATGGAATGAGTTTTGGATCCGGAGAGATGGAGGCAAACAGAGCTTGTACGTCACTGGGTTCAACTGCCGAAGAACCTTGAAGGGTCCGAGGAAGCGAGGGTCCAATTTAAGACTGGGAACCTTCAGGCGCACATACCTCGAGGAGAGCCAAACTTTGTCCCCTGGGAGGAACGTCGGGGCAGGTCTTCTCCTTTTGTCAGCCTGAGTCTTCATACGGGCAGAGGCCCGAAGTAGGGAACGTCGCGTCTCTTGCCAGATGGCCTTGATATCCCTAACTTGTTCATTGACAGCGGGCACATCCGAATCAGTGGGCTGGGGATGGGGGGTGCGGGTGGCAGCCATAGACTACAAAGAATGGGGAGACGCCGGCTGCATCCGAGTCACGATGGTTATAGGAAAATTCTGCCAAAGGGAGCAGCTCGGCCCAGTTGTCCTGACGTCCAGATACAAAATGACGCAGGTATTCTCCCAGAATCTGGTCCACCTGGACTGAGGGTGATAGGCCGATGAAAAGTCCAACTTGACTTGCAGACGGGCGCATAGTGCACGCCAAAATCGGGAAACAAATTGAACACCGTGGTCGGAGACAATGTGTGAAGGTAACCCATGTAGCCGGAAAATATGCCGGAAGAAATGACTAGCCAATTGTGGGGCAGACGGCATGGCCAGCCAAGAGGGAGCTATGCCCCCACTCCAGAATCTTTTTCCTGAGTGCCGGCGGCATGTAAGTCTTGCCAGTAGGAACGTTCTGGAGATCTGCGGGAGCCACGCGAACCAACTGTTCGGGAGAAATTATGTGCTGTGACACGGGTTCTTCACTGACCATGTCTGAGGCACGGGAGAGGGCGTCAGCCTTGACGTTTTTCTCAGCAGGTCGGAAATGTATGCGAAAGTCAAAACGTGAGAAAATAAGAGACCACCGGGCTTGGCGAGGGTTTAAACGTTGGGCCGTCTGAAGATACAGTAAATTCTTGTGGTCCGTAAAGATGTCGATTGGATGACGAGCCCCCTCCAGCAGATGTCGCCACTACTCCAGGGCTAACTTGATAGCCAAGAGTTCCCGGTCCCCAATGGCATAGTTCCGCTCTGCCGGCGAAAAGGTCTTTGAGAAGAACCCACATGTGAGAATCTTGCCTTTGAGGCTCTTCTGTGTGAGGACCGCCCCTGCCCCCACAGAGGAGGCATCCACCTCCATGGAGAATAGCTTCTCGGGATCAGGCCGGACCAAGACAGGTGCAGTGGAGAAGGCAGTCTTGAGATCAATAAACACCTTCTCAGCCTCCCGAGGCCAACATCTCGGGTTCGCATTCTTCCTAGTGAGGGCCACGATAGGAGCCACCAAGGTGGAGAAGTGGGGAATAAATTGTCGGTAATAATTTGCGAAGCCCAGGAAGCGCTGTATTGTCCGAAGACCGACAGGACGGGGCCATTGTAGCACCGCAGAGAGTTTTGCTGGGTCCATCTTTAGGCCCTTAACCGAGACTATGTACCCGAGGAAAGGTAGGCTGGTCTGACTTGCTGCGGCGGGAGTCTACCAGGTCTCTACCCCTGACGTGACTTGCTTGCGATGGCGGCCAAGGGTGAGCGTGGTACAGAATTGTGAGAAGTAGTCGGGGACAGGCGGCAAGGTCGGGACAGGCGGCAAAGGTTCAGAGTCGATAAATGTAGGCAGTGGATCAAGCCTCACCGATACAAAGTATCAGATGATAGAATAGGGGTGAATACCTAGTATGGTATGATAACCCCAGCTGTATAAACTCAATAGAGATGCAAATCAAAATATTTCTAAAGTCAAAGTTTTGAAAAAGAATAAGGAAAATCCCTACAGAAAGCAGCCAAAATATAAAGATTCATTTAGGCCCATAGGGGTCACTGCCTGTAATCTGTGAATCCACTCTGTTTCTTTCCTTCAAATCCTCATATTCCAGTCACCTCCCCAATGAGACCTACGGATGACTTCAATCACAGTATATTCTAGATGATTGGGATCATTATTATGATATTCATTAGCATGCCGAGCCACCAAGGGGTGGTTTAAGCCACAATGGCTGAAGGACACATAATGCGCTCAGTAAAGCCTGCAGAGAGGCTGGAGGTGTTGATCAACTTGCAGAAGGGTGTTGGGGAAAATTCTTCTCCTGGAAGAAGAGAGAGGTTAGTACAGAAATATATTTTTGGTAATTAACCGTGAATGGGGTGAGTGCTGCACCTTTACATGTTTACCATTAACAGTTGGGGAAGTTGGCCACAGATCAGAAGCCTGATGCTACCTGCAGCCAGGTCTCCGGTTGGGCGAGGCATCACCATGGGCCTCATCTTCTGCCGGATTACGTGACATGTTCACTTCACAATTTTGGAATTGGTCAATTTGTTAACTAGAAATTGGAGGTACAGCAATGCATGGTTCTACTAATGTATGGCTGTGCATATTAAAACTATGGTCTAATGGTAGAATATGGTAGTAAGTAGTTTTAGAGGCTGTAGAGTTAGTAATTGCAGTAGGGGTAAAGGAGGTATTGTAATAGGTATAGAGGGCTATACAAAAACATAGTGTACTTATAATTAAGCGGTTAATTAAAAAATAAAATATATTTTATATTTCATGCTTGACATTAGAATGGCATAAAAAATTTACTTTTTAAAATACCTAAAAATATGAAAAACTTATTTAGAATAATAAAAAAACATTTTTAACACCAAAAAAGAAACTCCTCAAATCCTTATACCAGTTTGCAAATGGGACTGCCTCCTGTGGTGATGTCTCACAATGCAATGTAATATTATGTATAAGTATATATATATATATATATATATATATATATATATATATATATATATATATATATATAAATTATTTCAATCCCAAAACACATTAGGAAACACCAATACTTCCCAGCTACACTTAGGGAGCATGGAGCAGGCTCACTTGCTCGCCATGCGTAGTGGGTCTTGGCTGCCAACTCGTTTGGTCGCCATGGCAGCTGAAGGCCTCAATGGCTGCCTTGCCTGTACTCCTATTACACCTTTCCATAGGCAGGATGTAATATGAAATTAATGTAATTACTATATACTGTACTACATTAGTACCATACTACATATTACAAGCGATGAAAAAAAACACATGTTCAAGTCCTCTAAAGAGACTTAAAATTACTTTACAAGTTTTTTAAAAAGAAGTTTTAAAAAATTCACCCACCCCTTTTTATATGTATCAAAAAAATAAACAATAAAAAGTTTACATAAGCAGAAACAATACTAGTGGTGGGCACTAGGCACACCGACACTGTTATAGACAGAAACAACAATAAAACAATAAGTAATAAGATAAATATATAAGGCTTGGACCTTGGTCGGCTTTGTCCGATGCACAACTGCAGTTTTTGTAATTGCTTTTGCAAAAATCGCAGTCGGTTCTCATTTTTTTGCTGTCAGCCCATACAGTTGATTGCATGAGAAACCAATGGCAAATGCAAAACATGTTCCTAAATCTGCCGGCACCAGAAAATGAGCTTTTAAAAATGACCTGTGTAAACTACAGGTAGTTTTTTCTATTGAAGTCCATGGAATGGATAAACGGTCGGATTTTCAGTGGTTTCAAAATACTAAAACCGCCAAAAATCCAACCGTTTTCGTGTGCTGTGTGGACATAGCCTAATAAACAAGCTGATGAGTGGCAGTCAGTGAAAATCCAGCGGACCTGATTGTAGTGTTCTGCCGAGTCTTTCTGGCAACCTGTAAAACTGTCTTGCCAGGGGGATTATTACTACACTGTTAGCCCATGATATTTTGACAGAAATAACAACAGAGTTTATGGAGATCATATATTTAAAAATGGCAAATGATTGTGTATTTTATTCCCCTTCTAGATTTATTATCTTATCATAAAATAAGTATTTCTGTAGGTTTTAAAAATACAGTGGTCATCCATCCATATTGGTATCAATTAAACTTCTGTCATTTGCTCATTACAGTATGAAAGCCACATTATTGCCTGTGAACCATAAACTATGTTTTAGAATGTGATATAGTTTAGATTTTCATTTAGAGGCCATAAAACTGTTCACTAAAGTTATGTTGGGGGAAAAAAGATCGAAAGTGCTAAACCAACCTGCAGAATATAAAATCCTTTCATATCATTTTTATGACAAGAAACATGAGTCCTAAAGGTTTAATGTTACCTTGCTTTTATAGAAGGGTTTTTAATTCCTGATTCCAGTTATGGTTTGGCAAATGAACTGTGACATTAAAAAGCTTCAGGATCTACAGACTACAGAAGCTTTATAATGTAGCATTCCTTTATATCATAAACATGGGAAAACATTGTCCTTTATAAGCTAGTACTGCAAGGAGCGAATCTGTGATCAGCCACTAATCTTACTGTGAAATATTAATACAAAATTAATTTAAGGGTATTTCCAGCTCTCGGCAACATTTTTGAGTTTATAAATTGAGCCTTCATGGCATTTACATAAGAAGTGTTCTAAATCAATCTAGAAATTTCAGTTTAAGGAATGTTACCGCTGAAGCCATGTACATATTGGCAGTAAGGTGGGGGCTGATGAACAGACCTGAGCACTGGTGCAGTGTTTAAAGGGGTATTCCCGTTTCATTAATTAGCTTTAAACATGTAAGCAAAGGTAAATAAAGACTATTACCAAATACATTTCTGTTCTAATTTTGCTTCCCTTCAGTTAGGAGCAAACCTTAACTCCTGCTTTTGCACACATGCTTCCCTAGTTACTAGCCACCTCCCTCTGCTCTGCTGATGCTGCATAGAATGTCAATCTCATATAGCAACAGCAGTGGTCAGGATGGTGATGTCATTCCCGGCTCTGTTCCTTATCTTGAAAGACGGGAGCTTGTTTACACTAATTATAGACAAGCTTTAACCCTTTTGAGGTCTGTAGCTTTGTGCACTTACATTAACACATCTCCTGCATTTATCTCTTAGCAGAGCTGGTATACCAATTACTTCCGGGGCTCTGTAAAACAGCATGGTGAGATAACCCCTTTAAGGCATCAAGTCAGTGAGCGTCAGAGGGAGGGATGGCATTATTTCTTAAAGCATGTTTTGGGAAAGTCCACCTTCTGTTCAAAACTGTGTAAAAAAATTTGAACACAAAACACATATAGGAGCACACTACAAATATTAGGATATAGCTTAAATCTGATATATTAATTATTTTAGGTTCTTAGAGCACATTTTGTTCAAATTTTATTCACCAAGGGAAAAGTGACTTTGATTCAGACAGGAAGCTATGCTAAAATAACAGTCTATATTGCTGGTACACACAAGTTCTGCACAGTTTGGAGCAAGGTCTAGGCACCAAGGGAGGTGAGTTATTTGTTGGTGGATGAACAAACAAAATTTGATTTAAATGTGTACTATGAACCTCATACTTAATGTATAGTAGATAAATGAGTAATGCAGTATACCTTCTTAGTGCATATTCACATACATTAATCCCTTCCTGACGGAGCCCTTTTATTTCATGTTTGTTTTTTCCTCCTCGCCTTCCCTCGCCATAACTATTTTATTTTTCCACCTACATAGACATTTGAAGGTTTTTATTTTGCGGGACAAGATGTACTTGCTAATGGTGTCATTCACCATACCACAGAATATACTGGAAAACCAGAAAAAAATTCTAAGTGGGGCTGTTACAGCGTTCAATCTTCAGCATAAATGATTTGTTATCTGTGTTCTACAGTTTAATACGAATCCAGCAATACCAAACTTGGTACCAGAAAAAAGAATTCAAACATTTTCTATTTTTCAAATCTTTGCCGCAGTGCCGTTTTCTGAAATAAATGATTTTTTTTGTACTAACCCCTAAAGACTTGAGTGAGGGGCATTTTTTGCTTGGTACCAGTTTGGAATACATGCTAATTTTTTGATTTTTATTCCAATTTTTAGAGGACGTGAAATGATAAAAGAAACACAATTTTAGCATTTGGAATTTTGTTTCTTCTAAAGTGTTCAGTGCACGGGACAAATGATGCTATTTTTTAATAGATCGGACTTTTTCGGATGCGGCGATACCAAATATGTGTAACAATTTTTTTTTATTTGTAAAATGGCAAAAAAGGGGTGATTTAAACTTTTAATATATTTTTTTTGCACTTTAAAACATTTTTATTCTTTTACTTTAAGTCCCCTTAGGGTGCTTCACCACTAGAGGGCGCTATCATTTACACAGCCTATTGCATTGCACTACAATGCGTTATGGTGTACTAAAATGGCAGTTTTACTACTTCCTGTCTGGGACAGGAAGTAGTGAAGCAAAAAACATGGCGGCAATGGAAGCCTTCACCAGGTTTCCAGCTGCCATGTTAATCAATTGGGACACAGAGATCTCGGTGTTGAGGTCCAAAACAGAGTGAGGAAAGTTGTTTTTCTCATTCTTTTCGACATGATCGCCATGGTGTCTAAGTGGTTAAACAGCGCAGAATGGAGCCGGATCCATCCCATGTTGTAACCAGCGGTTGTTAGCTGCAATTAGCAGCTAACACCTGCTGGCTATGTAGCAGGACTGCATCACATTCCCGCTACAAAGCGCCTTACTGGCATCAGGACATACCCATATGTCCAATATCGGTAAGGGGTTAACATCAGTTGCAGTGGCCTGTTGCTGCAAAACAATGTACACAATTATGACCGTGCAGCCACAGCTATTGTGCTCACATAATTTCTGAGGAAACCCGGCTGTAATTGGCGCCTGTGTTGCTGGTGTGACAATTGGGGTTGGCAACATCTAAATAGTTTGAAAGAGGGAGGAGGCATCCTTAACCTCTTAACAACCGCCCACCGACTTTTGACATCGGCTTGTGCGGGTCGTTAGTCTACAGCGACGTCTTTTGGCGTCTCTGTAGACTTCGGGGTTTGCGGCGCCCGGCGCCGCAGCTGCACTGGGATCGGGGCTGTACTATACAGCCCTGATCCCAGAGCATCTCCTGCGAGCACCGTAAACCTCTGCAACACGATGCTTTAACCCTTTGATTGCGGCGGTGCGTTACCGCAGCACAATCAAAGGGTTCCTCTGCTCTGTCGGGTGATCGGAACACCCGGTGACCCGACAGAGCTCGGGAATGGCTGCACAATCAGCCCTTGGGACCTGGAGTAGCCCCAGAGCTGTCTGTGTATGAATCCAGTGATCAGGACACACTGTGTCCTGTCCTGATCACTGCCTGTGTGAGACTCACACAGATTATAATGTATTAGCATATATGACTATGCTAATACATTACTAAGTGTTAAAAAAAAATGTAACACCGTTCTCCCTTCATGGGATTAAAAAAAAAAGTAAAAAACATAAAAAGTGTTAAAAAAAATGAATAAAAAAATAAATAATAAAATAAAAATAAATATTTAATAAAAAATAATTGTGCATATATTACACACACACAAAAAAAATAATCTACACATAATAGGTATCCACACGACCGAAATAACCTGTACAATTAATCGAACATGATATTAAGTGTGAAATGTGAATGGTGTAAAAAAAAATGTAAAAAAAAAACAAAAATTTTTTTTAAAAATTAAAACAAAATTCTGTAATTATTTATAATTGAGCTTAAACTATTCCCCCATAAAATACAACTTGTCTCGAATAAAACAAGACCTCATCCAACTGCATCATTAAAAAAATAAAAAAGTTACAACTGTTGAAACGCGAGGAGGCAAAAACTAAAAACATTTTCTGGTCATTAACTACTTTTCAGGCCTGGGGCTTAAGGGGTTAAGACACCAATCAGCACCCTGTGATTGCAATTGTGCTGTGCATGCTTTGCCATGGTAGCTGGTGGCCTGACAAAGACCTTAAAGGAGTTGTCTCATTACAAGCTTTCAGCCTAAGTCAGTGAGCCTGGCAGTTGAACTGAGGGGCGTGCTTCTTGTCTGCCTCCTCTCCTCCCTCTTCCCCCCTCCCCTCAGCACACAGGCAGCTCTCCTCCATAACTTCTATACAGCAGGGAGGAGGGGGGCGCGAGGGGGTTTGCTGCCAGAGTTAACCCTGTGTGTGCCTGCCTAGGTCTGCTGCAGCTCTTGCTGCTCGTCTCCACAGTCAGGAGACAGGAGAGAGCTGATCTATGAGTGTGGAGCCAGAGCAGGGGGGATGCAAGTGTTCCTATACCCCCTGCTTAGCATACAAATCTGCACATCTCTAGCAACAAACAGACCCTGTCAGAACAGACACAGGGCAGCTGTAAAGTGTTACTATACTCAGGATGTGTCACTAGTACACCAGAGCATGAAGCATTTACATGCCCCCTGATCTGTATAGTATTAGTATAGTTACAGCTCCACAGACACATCATGATTATAGTAACACACAGGGTCACTGCTGTCACATCTATCTGTGTAGAGAGCAGGAGGAAGCAGGCACACACAGGGTTAATCCAGGCAGCACGGACACAGAAGCCAGAGACCTCCCCCTCCCTCCACTACAGAAGCATTCTGTGTGGGAGGGGCTCTCAGCTCAGACCTGTATTCAGAGGCTGATGAGTCATACAGACCTGACAGCCAGTGAGATAAGGATCAACAGGTCGGCGGCTCTAGAGATTTGAGACGCTGAAGTACTCATACTAACAGGGCTTACTCAAAATCATTAGGACATTTGTAATGAACATATATTGCAAAGCTGCTTGTTTTTTAAAGATCTTTTAATTAAAACCCAATCATTGTAGCGAGACAATCCCTTTAAGGCAATGTTCACACGGCTTATTTCAGAACGTATTTACGTCGGATTGCCGATCGTAAATACGTTCCGAAATCAGGTGAAAATCAGTTTCAAATAAGTGCCACTAAGTGTGGCACGTATTTGGAACTGATTTTGCGACGGATTCACCATCCCCATTCATTATAGGTGGTGAATCGTCCGGAAATAATCCACCTGCATATTTTTTTTACGTCCGGATTGCGGCGGCATTCCGCGGCCGCAGTCCGGAACGGAAATAGGTGTCGTCTGAACGACGACACATATTTCCCATTAAAATCAATGTAAAACTGCCAGTTACTTGTTTGTAACTGATTTCGCAACAGATTTGCGGCCGTACATACGGCCGCAAATCCGTTGCGAAATAAGCCGTGTGAACGAGGCCTAAGGCTAAGACCCAGTTTTAGAAGGGATTTTGTCAGATGGCAAAACCCCTTTCATCAATAAGTTATATGTATTCCAAAATGTTGCTATTGAAAAACACAACTCATTCCACAAAAATCAAGCCCTTCACCCTTTACTGCCTCAGTTTTGACCTTTATGACAGAACCCCATTTTTCAAATCTGACGTGTCACTTTATGTGAGAATAACTTTTTAATATTTTTACTTATCCATTTGAATCACAGAATGTTTTCTCATGAAAAATTTGGCTTCAAGTTAGTACATACAATCCCTGTTTATTTGTAAAAAAAATATATATAATAATAATGTGTGAAAATTTTGAAAAATTTGCCATTTTCTAGGTTAAAAAATGTCTGTGTATAAGATAGATAGTTATACCACGCAAAATAATTTAGAACTAGCATCTACCATATGTCTACTTTCTGTTGGCATCAGTTTTTAAATGTCTTTTAATTTTTTATGACATTAGGGGGCTTATAAATTTTGTAGCAATTTCTCACATTTTCAAGAATATTTGCTACACAAATTTTCGTTCTGGACCAGACCAGTTCTTACGTATCTTTGAGGGGCCTGTATGTTAGACACACTCATAAATTACACTGTCTAAAAATACTGCACCCTTTAATGTATTCAAAACATAATTTAGAAAGTTTGTTTTACAGGAAATAAGGCAAAGTGGAGTTGAAATGACCAAATTTTACTATTTTTTGAAGATTTTCAATTTTCCATTTTTTAATGGAACACAACAAATGTTAATAGGACAAGGCAACTCAATATTGACTCCCCTGATTCTGTTGATTTTTAGGAATATCCCATATGTGGCCCTAGTGCACTATTTGACTCAACCACAAGCCTCAGAGTAGGAGAAACACCTACTGGATTTTGGGGCCTTATTTATATTAGAATATTTTGTAGGTGCCATTTCAGATCTGCGGGCACCCTGTGTTAAAACTCAATAAACACCCCTAAAAATACCTCATTTTGAAAATTAAATATATTAAGAAATATATCCAGGGATGAAGTGAGTATATTAACCCCACTGGTATTTCACAGATTTTTTAGTGTTAGGCTGTAAAAATATGCAGTTTTAGCTGAAAATGCTTTATTTTCACAAGCAATCCTGTGAGAAAAGGACCCTAAAATTTGTTACACAATTTCTTCCAGGTTCGGCCATACCCTATATGTGGGTGTGAACTGCTGTTTGGGCACATAGCAGGAGGTACAAGGGATTGAGCACTATTTGGCTTTTGAAAAGGTGATTTTCATGGTACCATTTTGCATTTGCAAAGCCCCCAAAGTACCAGAACAGATAAAACCTTTAAAAAGTCATTTTGAAGTCAACACCTCTCAAGGAAATTCATTGTACATTTTGGGCTCACAGGTGTTTCACAATTTTTTTTAGCATCGGTTGTGAAAATGAGAAAAAAAACAGCAGTTCCGCCATCGTTTTTTGGGTTTCATTTTTACAGCATTCGTCGTGCGGTATAAATGACAGGATAACTTTACTATTGGTACATTTACAGCAATATCAATTTTATATAGTTTATGTTTTTCGACTTTTACACAATGGAAATGCTCTTTTTTTTAAATGATTTTTATTTTATCATATTCTGACAGCCATAACTTTTATTTTTTCCTACATGGAAATGATTAAATGCTTGTTTTGTCAAAATCAGTTGTCACCATTTTGAGGTTCATATAATACTTTAATCTCTTTTTGTCAAGGATTTTGGGAGGCAGGTTGAACAAATTGAAGCAGTCACTGTGCGGTATGGATGACTTATTAACGTTACTCAGCAGGTCGATACAATTACAGCGATACAATATTTTTATGTTTTACTGCTTTAACAAACTGAAAACACTTATTAAAAAAATAAAACATGTTTTTGCATTGCTATAATTTGAGAGTAATATTTTTTTTGTTTTGTTTTTCTGTATACGGAGCTGTGTAGGAGCTTATTTTTTTTTGCAGCATTAGTTGAAGTTTTCATTGGTACAGTTTTGAGGAACACATTACTTTTTGATCACCATTTAATCTGTTTATTGGGAGGCAGGATGAACAAAATACATAAATTCTGCTAGAGTTTTTTATTTATATTTTTTACAGCGCTCGCTGTGCAGTACAAAAGATATTTAAATTTTACTCTGTGGGATTATATGATTACAGTAATACCCAATTTATAGCTTTTTTATGTTGCAGGACTTAAAAAAGGGGTTTTTGTTGCGTAAAACAGTGTTTATACATCACTATATTCTGATGGTCATAACTTTTTTATCTTAAAGTAAACGGAGCTGTGTAAGTGCTTTTTTTTAAGGTAAACTGATGTTTTCAGTGGTACCACTTTGGGGTTTATGACTTTTTGATCGCGTCTTATTCCATTTTATGTGCAGTGGGATGAACAAAAATCGCAATTCTGACATGTTTTTTTTTATTTATAGTGTTGATCATCTGAGGGAGATTGACTGGTATTTCTGATGGGAAAAGGGTGGTGTGTGTATTTTGCTTGTGTTTTTTTTACTTGTTATTTATTTATTTATTTTACTTGTCCCCATAGGTGACTAGACTTGATGATTTATTGATCGCTCCTACAATACATAGCAGTAAGTAACTGTATTGCTACTGTATGCATTCTCCAAATATCAATCATCTTGCCCGACCATGCCCTCGGGCACAGGGAGGTGTGATGACATCCCAGACAACCTGGAAGCCTAACAAAGTTATGGAAGTTATGGAAGCCATCAGAAACCTGCGATCGTGCAACAGGGTGCTAATGGAGACAGACGGAAGTCCCTCCCTCTGTCTGTCCATTAGACCCGGTCACAATTGACTGCGGCATCTAAGGGGTTAATCAGGTAAGCCTGGGAAAAAAAACTCCAGTCCAAGCCAATATCACATGAAGCCAGCCTTAATATACAGCTGGATCCATGTGCTGATCGTGCGAGTTCCGCTTGTGAGCCCGCATGATGTCCTGGACGTAGCACGTATATCCATTTGCAGGTACACCTTCCCACATTAAATGTATGGATACGTCCAATGTCGGGAAGAGGCTAAAGGGGTTTTGCCATCATTGATGGCATAACAAAGATGTTAGATAGGTATGGGTCCCACCTTTGGGAACAGCACCTATCTCTAGAATGTGCCACTGAAACTCCATTCTGAATGGAGAAGTGACTTTGCAAGTGTGGCTCCTATCCATTCATTTCAATGGAGTCCTGAGTATAGTCCTGAGTATATGCTCTCCTGTACTCAGAAGTCCCATTAAAATAAATGGAAAGGGACTGCGCTTGTGCACTCACTTGTCTGTTCAGAACAGGAATTATATTGATATGCCATCAATGTCTATTATGGCAAAATCCCTCAAAGGCATTTAATATTTATATATTCAATATTTACCTATATCTTAATGTTTCAAGTGTACTGCTGTATGTTCTGAGTTGGTATTTCAGCAACAGCCACATGCACCTGCACAATTCAATTTCATATTTTTTGGAGGTGATGATAATTTTTTATTTTTTCTATATTAAAAAAAGGCCTGAAAAACCTCATTAAACCAGTGAACAGTGCATAATTCATGCTGACATGTGGATAATAAATGGTTTTCTGAATATTGGCAAATCAACAAATAACTAAAAACAAATGACCACGGTAAGCTTGCACACCCTCATCAAGTCCTTACTACATATAGGGGTATATGGCATAATATACATATAAATATCTTCCTTATTAACACCTTTTTTAGTATACACAAACATCTTTATCACAAAGAAATCATGTATTTTACTGAGTGCTCCAAGTACCCTGTATATTAGCTGTCGACATCTGTACAGGTGTTTTTTGGGGGGATAAATATGTGATTGACAGTGTAAGTTCTATTTGTGCCATTGAGTGCTCCAGCTGTTGTGACTGTGTTTTTTCTCAGTTTTAATTATTTTGCACCAAGCAAAGTGGCAGTTTAGTTCCCACTTGGGACTGTACTATTCGTATTGGTTCCAATCTGTCTTACATAAACTTTTTAATCAATTTCAAGTGAGATTCTTGTCAGATAAAGAAAGGGAGCTGTGGGAAATTGCATATCCATTAGCAAATCATAAGATGTTGTAATTAGTGAAAACAATAACTATCAGTAAAGCAATGTTTTGCCGCATAGAAATACAGCAAATAACGTGACACTCAATTACTCCAGTTTTCCTCAGTACACGCTCCGGAGGTGTATTTAATCTGATAAATGTAAAAGTAAATTTACACTATCATGTAGCTGTATCAAAACTGTAGTGAAATATGTATTGTGCTCTGTCTATGACAACACCATATATTTTTATAAAACATGACACTGTGTTTTCTTTATTATTATAGAAACATCATTTATCAGGAATGTCTCAGGTATCAGAAGGGATTTGGAGCAAATGCTGATATCACAAATAGTATTTATTTTTTGTATTGACAGGACTTGACTGAATACCATCCATGATATAACTCTATGTCAAATAAGGCTAATTGAAACTGGAATACAGGCCAGGATCTCACGTGTTCCTTTTTTATTAGTATAAAGTAAAGGCTTCTGGGAAAAGAGCTGAAGAGCTCCACAGCACCCTCTATTGGATGTAGTTATCCTCAATTCACAAGTAGCTCACAAGAGCCTTGCAGTGTGAAAAGTATTTAAGCCAAACCAGTTAAGTTCATCTACAGACAGCTGTTTTGGGGTATTTGTCCCTCATCAGTGCAGAGTAGAACTTACTGGTTGACTGGGTGAAAGGCGAGAGTGGCTTAGAAGGAGGAAATATCTCTCCTTGGAGGAGAGCCACCAAACAGCCTTTACTTTATGTAAAAATAGTTAGTAAGGTCTGAAAGGTGCATAAATCCTCACACCAACCAATATTTTGATGGCTCTCCCCAAGGAGAGATATTCCCTCCTCTAAGCCACTCTCGCCTCTCACCAAGCCAACCAGTAAGTTCTACTCTGCACTGACAATAGGCAAATACCCCAAAACAGCTGCCCTTAAATGAACTTAACGGTTGTTTAAATCCTTAACCACGCAAAGGCTTTTGGGGTACTTTGAATTGGGTAACTAAAAACCCACAGCGGTGCTGTGGAGCCCTCACTCTTTTCCCAAAAAGCCCTTTACTTCAAGCAAAACAGTCAGTGAGGTCTGAAAGGCGCATACATTCTCACACCAACCAATTTTTTATTAGCAGACATTAAAGAAGACCTGTCACCTCTTCTGACATGCATGTTATAGTAAGTACATGTAAATATTTATTTTTAGACCTTTACATTGTGATATTATTCTGTTAATACTTTGAAATAAGAAAAAAAAAAGATGAATGTTTTTTTATCATTCCCCTTTGGCAATATATACATCCAGCATTTACCCCCTGTCCCCACACCCCCCATACCCGCACAGTCCCCACCACTCACCTATATGCCTGCACAGTCCCCAACGCCCAACTCCGTAATGCATGGTCCCCACCATCCACCTCTACACTTTCACAGACCCCACCACCCACCTCTATATCTGCAGAGTCGCCACCGCCCACCTACATACCTGCACAATGTTCTTCCCCCTTAACCTGCCTCTTCACTGTTACTTTTGACAAGCTTTCCTCTACTTTCCAATTCCAACCTCACTACCTGTAATCTTGACCCACTGATATCCTATCTCATCTCAGATCTTAATTCTGTCCTTATCCCAGCCCCAACCCATTTTTTCAACCTAATGTTAACCTCTGGCATCTTCCTTACCTCTTTTAAACACGCAATCATCACACCCATCCTTAAGAAACCATCTCTTGACCCCTTCTTTCTGTCCAACTATGATCCCATCTCACTGCTTCCATTTGCCTGAAAACTCCTTGAGCAGCACGTCAATCTTGAACTGTCCTCTTATCTCTCATCCAACTCTCCTCTGTAACCGCTGCATTTTGGTTTCCGATTCCATCACTCTACCAAAACTGCCTTAACCAAAGCCCCAACGACCTAGTAACCTCTGAAGCCTAGTAACCTAGTAACCTATATATATATAATCGGTATATAAAATTATATATAATATATATAAAAATATATATATATATATATAATTATAAAGTATATTATAAATATATATATATATATATATATATATGATATATAAATATATAATATATATATGATATATATATAAAATACTTTAAGGTCTCTTCTTAGGGACTTGATCACTATTGGACTAATAGCTTGTACACCTTTTTGCCATTTCTGCATACAACAGTACATGTCATAATAGCATTCTCTTTAGGTTCCCTATGACAACCCTGTCATTATAACACCATCCTCCTTACCAAGCAAAATATAGTTACAAAGATTGTGTAGGCAAAAAAAAAAGACTTTGCATCCAGTTCTAGCCTATTGTACAATAGTATTGATTCCAGAGTAAAGCACATGTTCCAACGCTATAAACTGGGCCTGTATTTCGGTTCCCGTAATTAGCGCGGCCGAAGTGCGCTCAATAACGGCCGAAACACGGCCCATTCATTACTGTACTTCACAGTTCTCATAATAAGAACTATGGATTAACGTCTCCTCTCCCCGCCCGGCGAAGCCCGGCCGGTGCGGTGTAGATAATTGACATGTAGAATTACTAGCGGCGTATGACGGCTTCCGCTGGCATTCAAGATCTATGGGCCGGCGAGGTGCCGGACCCCTCTCAGTCGCCCCCCGCTCCCGTTCCGCCCCCGGTCACAACTGCGTAATTTGCGGCGTAATTACCCCTGCACATACACCGTGTGCACAAAGCCTAAGCAAAAATCCCATGAACAAACATCAGAGTTGCAATCAGCTCACCTGAGGACTCGATCACAGCTGGCTGCCCCAAATATGGAACCAAAGGCTGTGAAGCAAAGCCCTCCTCTCAATTGGAAACCACTAAAAAAACTATTCCCAGCAACTCCAATAAGTGATCCAGATATTAAAGATGAATTCTAAGGATTATTTCATTGTTAAAAAGTTTCAGCAGCTTATTTCCAAATCATTTAAAAGCATATCATTATGGCAACATTTGTAGGTGTGCAGCGTTCACCGACGCGTTTCGGGAGGCGTGTCCCTTAAGTCCCTGAGTGACGTATGTCTTACGTTGACTTTCTCTTTTATACTCCAAATTAATCACATGTTAAAAAATCAAATACATTTACTAAAAAACAATATACTAGAAAGCCTGTATTCCAATGCTTTACATATAGACATTATTACTAATTGAAATACATTTATCCTTATTACTTTTTCTAATAATGAACATGATGCCTTCTTCTATTGTTAACCCTGCCTGTAACCTGGTGTTCAACCTAAACATCCACCAGGCTTCCCTCGACAACAGTTTTGCGCTTCATGTCACCTCCCCCTCACTGGATTATGAACTATTTCTATGCCGCTACAAACAAAGCTACTTACATTTCCTGAATGTTTCTCCGCAAAATGTCGGGAAGCCATTGATACATTTACCAATTCAGATTTTCTAATGTCTGACAAATGCCTTCAAATTCTCGTTTTTAGACTATTGGAACTATGTCCTACTACATAATGGTTTAGAACAACTTTACATGTAAATTATCATATATAGTATTGCCGTGTATTGCAATTTAATATATATGGTATCTTAAAGCTCTACCCCCGTAGTATGTTGCTATACATCTCTTTAGGTGGATCCATATGGTGTACAGTAATACATCTACATGTTTCCACAGTTAATATGATGAGCCTTTCGTGTTTAACCATGGGGTGGGGTCTTCCCTCTTGGATTTCACTAGATATATATAAAGACTGGTGAGACAATATATTAGCTTAATTTAGGAGCTTTTCTAGAAACAAATTTTAACCCTCATTATATTAATGATCATCTCCATATTAGGCTGTATTGTCCAGAATAGGCAAGTTCTTTTTATGATTCTTAAACGATCTCATAGTATGGTGGACTGTAAGAAGTGGAAAAAGTAAACGTTCCTAATATACTTTTGAAAGAGGCATTTTTGTATTTCATCTCCTATTTTTTTAGTTTTTACTAAAGTATCCCTGGGGCGATTTGTTGGCTACACAATTTTTTGCTTTATCCACTGTTTCTGAGTTATATCCTCTATTTTTCAATCTTCTATTGCACGATTAAGATGTTCTCCAAAGTAAAAATGGTATCTGTAGAGGAATTTCTTCTTGAGACTATCAGTTTTCCTAAGGAGATTATTATTAAATAATATGCCCGAGGATGTGAATAATTTGATTGCAATATTGTATTTTTTGCTGTAGTTTTTCCCTATATGGTGACACTATTAATCCCTTGATCCTCCATTCCTGTTTATAATATGTCCAACAAAATTTACCGTATTCTTATCCAATGTGAAGTAAATTTAAGTTAAATTCATTATTAAATTAAATAAGACCACAAATTTTGGTCAGTGGATGGTCCGTCCCCCTCCCCACACCAGAGAGGTCATCTATATATCTCACCATAGACACCTGAGAAGTGGGAGGAGAAGGGACAATCCATCGTCAAAAATAAGACTTCTTCCTATATACTCATGTATTATATTGGCCAAACTGGTGAACATTTGGCACCCATACATCGCTGCTCTTTGTTTTTGAAAGGAAATAATTATTTTTCATTTCTGATAATAGATCTTATGTAACAAAAACTCTACGACTAAGTGAAAATAAATTCATTAATAGCTGGGGAATACTTGCTATATTTTTTGAGAAATTGTCCTACCAGTGTATTCAATAGTTTATCATGTGGGATTGATTGGATATAATCCATATCGAAGTTACTAGGTAAGCCAGAGAAATTTATTTGCAGGGAATTTTATTCATGGATGGAAACCGAGCTTTTTGTATCCTTTATGTAACCTGGAATACAGGACTAAAGGTTGTAGTAAGGGTAGTCCACACCAATCCCCCTAAAAATTCCCTCAAGGACCCTAAAACCACTCACTATGTCGGAGGGGGGGGGGAGATCTCTTTGTGTATTTTAGGAAGTTAGTTGTATTATGGGTATAATTGGGGTACTGCACAAAAAGTTTCGGCTAGTTTTTCAGAAATAGCCCCCATAAATGACCCCTAAATCTAATAAAATTTTTTTAATTTGTTTTTGTATCTTAAGGTAGTGTTTGATTGTATTTCCACATATGTGGCTAGAGTCTTTAAGTAAATTCTGATCAGAATTTGTATAAACCTGCATTCATAGGACCGACACCACTCCCCCCTTGGTCTACATGGTCTAATGATTAGATCCTGATGTCCACTGTAAATCCTATGATTGCTTTTCGCTCTCTACTGACTTATAATATGAATAATTTTATATCCCGATAACTCGTCCAGAACTTAGACAAACCCTCTACACACTTTCTTGAATTGATCCAGTCCTATTGGCTGGGATTGAAATGGAGAAAAAATACTCCGTTTCTTCTGAAAACAGGACAAGATTCATAACCAATAAAGCTGTCTCACTCTCTAACTTGTCTCAAAAGCCATCGTTATATGACAAGTTTCTTCATAACTTCTGATATGATATCAAAATGACCACTATTCATGGATATTACTCTCTACTTTTACCCTGTGTTACTGAGTTGTAGGGGGTATTCATAAAAATTATATATTTGTCATCTTGCGGTAAACTTAGGCAGGATCCATCACTAAGCCGCTTAGCTAATTATTACTTCCCTGATATAAAGGACGTTTTAAATTATATAAAGGCAAGATAACGACTTTACATATTATACTGAAGTAAATAATAGATCTAAGCGCTTAGTGATGAGATCCTGCCTCAGTTACCTGCAAGACGACAAAAAAGCAGCACAGATATTTGCAACAAGCACAATCCTCACAGTCTAATCCCGAACATGGTGAACTGAAAGAATATAAGCACCAAATGGTAAAAGTTTTCAACTGAAAGAGTTAAGTTTTCTGGTGGAACAGACAACTCTGTCAAACTTACGTAGAAAGGTGTTATAGAATTAAGAAACATTGTACCGTCCAATGAAACATTGTACAAATACAAGTGAATGCAGAAAAGTACTACAATAACAGACTCTCCGGTAATAAATTTATCAAGCTATGTAGTCTCTGAATTCAAACCTCATTATTATCAAAAGCGGAACTCGATTCATTCCTACCACGAATTTGATCTCTTTCGGACTTTATAGATGTCAATAAATTTGCACTCTTTTGACGAATAAAAAATAATTTTTCTGATACACACCGCACAACCTCAGTAACACGCGGTAAATGTAGAGAGTAGATATCCATAAAAGAGGGTCATTTTGATACATTATAGAAGTTATGAAGAACTTGTCATATAACGCTATTTAGAGACAGTTAGAGAGTGAACAGGCATTATTGGAATATGAAATCATGTCCTGTTTTTAACAGAAGAAAAGAGTATTTTTAATCCCATTCAATCCAGACCACTAGGACTGGATCAATTCAAGAAAGTGAGTAGAGGTAATTGTCTGAAGCTTCATGTGAAGAGTTAATAATAATCGGAATATAAAAATATTCTAATATAAGATTCAGCAGAGAACGAAAAGCACTCAAATGGATTTACAGAGGAATCAGGATCTAATCAGTAGATCCAGTAGAGCAAGCGGGGAGGGTGGGTCCTCATGAAAGCAGGTATATAACAAATTTTTGAATCAGAATTTACTTAAAGACTCCTAGCACATATGTGGAAATACAACACACCCTAACCTTAGCGATACAAAACAAATTAAAAAATGTAATTAGATTTAGGGGTATATATGGTTGGAATGGGCTAATTTTCTGAAAAACTAGCCGAAAAACTTTTTGTGCAGTACCCAATTACACCCTATATTACACTCACTTCCTAAAATAACACAAAGAGTCTCCCCCCCCCCTCCGACCTCCCTGAGTGAGTGTATAGGGTCCTTGACGGAATTTTTGGGGAATTGGGTGGATACCCTTCTCCAACCTTTAGTCCTGGTAATTCCTAGGTTACATAAATGATACAAAAAAGCTTTGGTTCCATCATAGAATAAAATTCCTAGGCAAATAATTTCTCATGGCTTTACCAGTGACGTGATAGGATTATATTCCTCAATCTCACATGATAAACTATTGATCACACATGGACAATTTCCTCAAAAAATAATATGCAAGTATTCCCAGCTATTATGAATTTAAAGATCCGTAGTGTAGATTATTTGTACATAATAATTATATTTCTTTTGATAAAAGATATTACCTTACAAACACAAGTAGCGGGCTGTGATGTTGCCAAATAGATCAACCCAGCTAGGCCAAATAGTATACATGAGTAGATGGGAAGAAGTCTTTTACTTTTGCGCTGGATGTGTCCCTTCTCCCTCCCACATCATGTGTATGTAGATAAATATAGAATGACCTCCTCCTGTGTGGGGGAGGGGACGACCATCCACTGCAAAATTTGTGGATTATTTAAATAATAATGAAATTTAACTTAAAATTACATCACATTGGATAAGAATTAAGGTAAATTTTTTTGGACATAACATAAACCATGAAAGGAGATCAAGGGATAATAGTGTCACCATATAGGAAAAATACAGCAAAAAATACAATTCTGAAAGCAAATTCTTCACATCCTCGGCATATTATTAATAATATTCCCATAGGAGAACTGATACATCTCAAAAGAAATTCCTCTACAGATACCATTTTTCTGGAACATTCTAAACGAGCAATAGAAAGATTGAAAAATAGAGGATATACTCAGAAACAGCTGGATAAAGCAATAAATAGAGTAGCACAAATCCCCAGGGATTCTTTATTAAAAACTAAAAAAATAGGAGATGAAAAACAAAATGCTCTTTCAAAAAATATTGGAGTTACTTTTTCGACTACTTACAGTCCACAATACTATGAGATCGTTAAGATCATAAAAAGGAACTTGCCTATTCTGACAATACAGCCTAATATGCGAGAGATCCTTAATAATGAGGTAAAATTCGTTTCTAGAAAAGCTCCTACATTAGCTAATCTATTGTCTCCCAGTCTTTATATATCTAGTGGAAATCCAAGAGGGAATGACTGGTTAAAAACGAAAGGCTCATATAACTGTGGACACAATAGATGTATTACCTGTAACCATATGCGACCCACCAAAGAGATTATAGCAACATCTACGGGGGAGAGCTTTAAGATACCATACTATATAAATTGCAATACACGCAATACAATATATGTAATTACATGTACAAGTTGTTCTAAACAATATGTAGGACATAGTTCCAATAGTCTAAAAATGAGAATTCGAAGGCATTTGTCAGACATTAAAAAAACTGAATTGGTAAATGTATCAATGGCTTCCCGACATTTTGCAGAGAAACATTCAGGAAATGTAAGTAGCTTTGTTTGTAGCGGCATAGAAATAGTTAATAAACCAGTGAGGGGAGGTGACATGAAGCGCAAACTGTTGTCGAGGGAAGCCTGGTGGATGTTTAGGTTGAACACCAGGTTCCCGACAGGGTTAAATAGAAGACAGGACATCATGTTCCATTATTAGAAAAAGTAATAAGGATAAATGTATTTAATTAGTAATAAGATCTATATGTAAAGCATTGTGATACAGCGCTTTCTAGTATATTGTTTTTAGTAATGATGATTTGATTTTTTAACATGTGATTAATTTGGAGTATAAAAGAGAAGCAACGTAAGACATACGTCACACCAGGACTAAGGGACACGCCTCCCGAAACGCGTCGGTGAACGCTGCACCACAATGTTGCCATAATGATATGCTTTTAAATGATTTGGAAATAAAGCTGCTGAAACTTTTTAACAATGAAATAATCTAAGAATTCACTCTTTCAATATCTGGATCACTTATTGGAGCTGCTGGAATATGTTTTTTAAAAAAATTCCCATGAGGTACAAACCAATTGTCCTCATTGTAGGGAAATAAAATTCCTTCCCAACTCCAGTCTGGCAATCAGAATAAATCCCTGGATCAACGACACTTTTCCAGAATCCTAGTCACTATAACTTGCTATATTATTACACTCTAGAAATGTCTTCAAACCCTTTTTTTAACTCTGTTAGTGACTTTACCATGCGAAGTTCCTATGGCAGAGACTTCCACAGTCTCACTGCTCTAACACCAAAGAATCCCTTTCTATGTTGTTCTAGATACAATCCTGGGTATAAATAGATCTTGGGAAAGATTTCTGTATTGACCTTTAATATATTTATACATAATTATTATATCCCCCTGAAGCCATCTTTTCTCTGAACTAAATAACCCTAATCTTGCTAATCTTTCTGGGTATTACAGTCCACCCAGTCCTTTTATTATTTTTGTTGCCCACTTTTGAACCCATTCAAGCTCTACAATGTGTTCCTGTTCACTGGTGCCCAGAACTGTACACAATATTCCATGTGTGGTTTGACCAGTGACTTGTATAGTGGGAGAATAATGTTCTCATCATGTGCAATTATGCCCCCTTTAATACACCCCATAATATTGTTTTCCTTGGCAGCTGCTGCCTGACACTGACTGTTACAATTAGGTTTACTGTCCACTAGGATTCCCAAGTCCTTCTCCATGTCACTTTTTCCCAGCGTTTTTCAGTTTAACAAGTAATCATGGATTTTCCTTCCCATGTGCATAAACTTGCATTTATCTGTGTTAAACCTCATCTGCCACTTCTCTGCCCAGGCCGCTGACTTATCTAAATCCCTTTTTAATAAAACATTATCCTCTATTGACTTGATAACTTTACAGAGCTTACTAGCATCTGAAAAGATCGATATTCTACTGTGCAATCCATGTGTAAGGTCATTAATGAATATATTAAAGAGGATAGGGCCCAATACTGAGCCCTGTGGTACTCCACTAGTAACAGGGATCCAGTCTGAGTATGTACTGTTAATCACTACCCTTTGTTTTCTATCACTGACCACTTACTTACCCACTTGCAAACATTTTCGCCCAGTCCAAGCATTCTCATTTTACTTACCAACCTTTTATGTGGCACAGTATCAAATGCTTTAGAAAAATCTAGATATATAACATTCAATGCCTCACCCCAATCCATCTAGAACTTACCTCCTCGTAGAAGATGATGAGATTAGTTTGACAGGACTGATCCTTCATGATAAGGAACAGTAAGGGTTTAAATGTTTAATGTATGCAAATATATATATATGTAAATTTCTAACCTAACTAATTCTCCTCTTGTGCTCTCTGATCACAACCTTATCTTCTTCACTATGAACAATTCTCAGCCTTCTCTGGACACACCTGCCCATCGCACATTCAGAATTCTCAGCACCGTAAACACTAAGCAACACTCTACAGTCCTCAGTGTCCCTAATCTCCTCCATCTCCTGTCTCAACCTGCTGTCCAAAACTGTACTGAAATGCTCTCAACCAACCTGGACCAAGTGGCACTAGTTAAAAACAGTATCACCAGAGTCAGACACAGACAGCTTTGGCTCACGCCTCAAACTTGCTTTCTCCAGCAATGTTCCTGGTGGAACATATGGTCTACTCTCGCCTAATCCACTATCTCTCTAACGCTCTCTTTTTAATCTTTAACAATTAGCTTTTTGCACTTTATGCACCATGGAAGCTACTCTAGCTAAATTTTTTATATGATCTCCTGATAAATACCCGGTAACTACTCTTTGTTGCTTCTTCTGGATCTCTCTGCAGTGTTTGACACTATAAATCCTCAGTATGCTTACTTCCATCGGCCTCCAGGACACTGCACTCTTGATTTTCACCCTACCTCTGACTGCTCACTTGGGGCCACATGTATGAACAGGCTTTACGCCTGTTTTCTGGCGTAACCTGCGCCTCACCGGCCCGAATACCCTGTCGGACGCAGGGATGCGGTGTTAGGCGCAGCGTTCGCCACTTTCAGCTGCGCCCTGCATGAAGGGGCGTGCAATGGGCGCGGTGTGGGCGCGGTGTAGGCGTTCCGGGGCGGGACGCGGCGCGCTCGAAAACTCCGAGGCATGTACGATCACGAGTCGGCAAAGTGCGGCGCATTGCAGCGCTCGGCAGCTCCAACAGGCAGACCTAGTTGAGTCTGGTCTAAATGATCCGGCGGAGGCGAAGTGAAGCAAGAACGTAACATGAGAGGAAACATAGAAGATCGCAACAGAAATCTCGGCGCTCAGCTCCATGCGGCATGGAGTATGATTCCGAAAAAATCGCCTTTATAAAGGCGTAAAAGATTATCAGAAAAAGAGCTCAAACCACAAAAATAAAAAAAAAATAAAAAAACACTTTCCAAAAATCTAGAACGGCGCAACATCAGGAATTAGGATATTGGAAATTGCCGGGAAATATAGTAATTCAAATTCTGATTCATGATTTTATTGAATTAATTTTTTTTTCTTTACCCCCCATATTATTGTATATTTTATATACAGATCGGTACAACTTCGTGAGTCTTATCATTTGATTTTGGCCATGTACAGTTTTATTCCAGAATGCATTAGAAAACCCATAAGAGCGTCGCTCGCTCTCCCATTGGTCCAAATAACCGCACCTCTTTTAAGTCAGCCAATCACAAACAGAGCTCGCTCTGCATTTCTTTTCCCCATAGAACTCTATGAGCAAGTAGCTCGCGCTCTGATTGGCCGGGATAGCCAAACCCCCGCTAGCTCAACCAATCAGCTCTTTTCTGCCTTTTTACTGTATTTTGAACTGTTCCGCCTTTGATTTTGATTGGTCTATATTTCTCCATAGGTTATAATGGGTCCCTGTCGCTCCTATTCTGATTGGTCAATACTCCTCCATAGCTTATAATGGGTCACTGTTGCTCCTATTCTGATTGGCTGGTTTATGCCGACCAATGAGAAGAGCTTAAACAATTTGAATTACTGTAGTTCCCGGCAATTCTCTATATCGCAATTCCTGATGTAGCGCCGTCACGGCGACAAATGCGTTGTTCGGGATTTAATTGATTAATGTTTATAGAAGGTTTCAGCTCTTTTGCAGAGAATATTTTACACCTAATAAAAATGATTTTTTTTTTATCATACTCCATGCCGCACGGCGCTGAGAGCCGAGATTTCATTGCCCCGATCTGGGGCAATGAAATGGGACAAGTAGCTCGCGCTCTGATTGGCTGGGATAGCCAAGTCCCCGCTAGTTCAACCAATCAGCTCTTTTCTGCATTTTTACTGTATTTTGAACTGTCCCACCTTTGAATTTGATTGGTCCAAACTTCTTCATAGGTTTCAATGGGTCACTGTCACTCCTATTCTGATTGGTTGGTTTTTGCCAACCAATGAGAATAGCTTACAGAATTTGAATTACTGTATTTCCCGGCAATTTCAATTATCCAAATTCCTGATATAGCGCCGTTCTGGATTTTTTGAAAGTGATTTTATTTATGTATTTTTTTAGTAGGTTTCAGCTCTTTTTCAGAGAATGTGTTACGCCTTTATAAAGGCGATTTTTTGATTCATACTCCGCACTGACATGTTTAATGATTTCTCGCTGTTTTCCAGCCTGTCTCGAATCGGAATACATGTTAGGCGCAGTCCCGCACTGCGCTTGAGTCCCGCACTGCGCCTCACACAGTGCGGCGGACTCTTCCCCGCATGTATGAGCGCACCTCCTCGGGCGGCGAATATTAGGCGCAGCCCCGCACTGCGCCTAAGTCCCCGCACTGCGCCCCACACACTGGTGAGGCGCGGCGGACTTTACATGATATGCATGAGCGCACTACCTCGGGCGGCAAATCTTAGGCGCAGCCCCGCACTGCGCCTAAGTCCCACACTGCGCCCCACACACTGGCGAGGCGTGGCGGACTTTACATAGTATGTATGAGCGCGCCCCAGCGCCGACATAAATCAGGCGCAAATTTTGCCGGAAAACTGGCGAAAAGGTGCGCCCCGACGTGGCGAGCTTCATACATGTGGCCCTTAGTGTCTCTATTGCCAGTTATACTTCTTCTCCTCTTCATCCTGAGAGAAAACAAAACTCCGGTTACTGTCCGCCATCCTAAATGTCATGTTCTCTCTCTGTCTGAAACTAAACCTTACTAAAACAGAACTTCTTGTCATTCCACCATCTACTTACCAACCCAAGCCGGATATTTCTGTTTCCGTATGTTTCTGTTTCACCATAACTCCTAGGCAGCAGGTCCACTGTCTTGGGGTAATATTAGACTGCAACCTGTTCTTCACTCCCTATTTAATCTCTTGCATGCTATTGTCATCTGCACTTCAAAAACACTTCCGCAATTTGTCCTTTTCTCACTGTGGAAACAACAAAAACTCTTATTGTTGCCCTTAGGGTTTCGTTCCCACGGTAAAGATCAAATACTAGTCTGATTTTCCGACCGGTATTTTGTCTTTTTGTGGCACGCAGGGGATGGCTTTTGTCCGCGGGTTGCGGATTCAAGACATCCCCCTTCACACCCACATGTTCATGTTCTGCCCGAAAACCGAACAGAAGAATGAACATGTTCTAAGTTTTTAGGAACACTGGCAGTGTAAAAAACGTCTGACATAAAATCCGTTCAGTGGGGACTGCTAAACAGATTTTCTATTAAAGTCTACGGGAGAGCGATTTTCACATGGTTTCTAAAACCACAAACCATCTCAAAAACTGACCAAAATACCATGCCGTTGGTATAAGCCCTTATACTTTCTCATCTTGACTACTGTAGCTCCTTGCCAGTTTCTCTTTCTGTAAACTCTCCAATCAGTCCTGAATGTAGCAGCCATGCTCATCTTTCTTTCCAACAGCTATACTGATCCCTCTACCTCATGCAGTACAGAATACAACAAAAACTAAGCCTCTCACTCCCAACTCAAAGACTATACACGAGGTGCATTGATTCTCTGGAATGTGCTACCCCCTACAATCAAATTAACTCACGACACTTGCAGTTTAAAGAATACCCTAAGGAAATGTCTTCACAGCACACAAAAACAATTGTATTTTTGGCGGTTTTAGGATTCTAAAATTGCTGAAAATATGATCGTTTAATTAAAAAAATTTACCTGTTGTCTACACAGGTCGTTTTTTCTCTGCTCATCTTCTGGTGCCGGCGTATCATATAACATGTTGTGGTCCCATACAATACAATGTATGGGCCGACGGCAAAAAATAGAAAACCGATGGCAGTTTTAGCCAATACAGTGACAAAAGCCACCGTCGTGCATCAGAAAAAAAACCTATTAACTTTTGGTCGTTTTTTGTCCAATGCTGTGTGGCCCAAGTTTAACAATATATCTTCTTAGACAGGCCTATAAAGTTCCCTAATTGCTGACCGCCTCCTTCAGGCACACCAATTTCTGACAGTGCATGTACTCAGGCACTTATATGAACTTATCTGTATATGGATGTACCCACTTTTATGTGTACTACCCCATATTTATGAAATATAGCTTTACCATTGCCAAAACTAAGCATTTCTCACCTTTTGTCTCACCCCTATTCACACATAGATTGTAAACTCCTGCAAACAGGGCCCTCATACTTCTTGTTATTACCAATATTCCTTTCTTGGGCCTTTTGTTCATGATACAAACCACTATGTACTGGTAACACCCCACTAGACCTTATGTTTTGGAGATGCTCTTACCGAGTGTGTGTCTGTCCAGAACAGTTCTCTGTGCTTTGTGTTATATATTTACTGCCTATTATCTTATCAGTAAAGGGGTACTCCCATTTCATTGATTAGCTTTAGACATGTAGGCAATGGTAAGTAAAGACTATTAACAAATACATTCCTGTTCTGATTTTGCTTGTCTTAAGAGTTAGGAGCAGATTTTATCTCCTGCTTTTGCACAGAAGCTTCTATAGTTATTGGACACCTCTTTTTGTGCTAACAAACTGAAGCAATTGCTGGGATGATGGTGTCACTGTATCACTGAGAAAAAAAGGTTTAATATCCAGTGCCTGAATCTGTAGTAGTCTGCTGGCGAATTTGAAACCCTGGGGAAATGCGTCGGGAGTTAAGCAGCTTCAAGGGTCAAGGGTTAGCCTTCCAGGTTAGCCTTGTACTTATTGTATTTGTTAGTATATGTATAGCGTTTATAATATATATGAGGTTTTTAGATACTAAAATTAAAAGTTGTATTTTAACCCTTTTTTCTCAGTGATACTTTCTTCTAATAAGAGTTGTGTTAGACCAACTTGTTTCAGCGATACCATGGTGAGGTCACTCCCTGCTCTGTTTCTTCTCTGCAAGATGGAGATAATTTGTACATGACTATTTTTTTATTAAAAAAAAGTAATCATTATAAATTATATATTACATTTTAATAAAATATATAATTAAATTACATTACTATTAATACATTATAAATAATACATTTTACATTAGTTACTGACAAACTTCTACCCTTTAGAGCTCTGTAGACTTGTGCACTACAGTTTACAAACCTCCAACATTCCTGTGTCTGACAAGATCAGCTAGGAATAGCAGGACTGATATGCCAATCACTGCTATAGAACTGCACACAGCATGAACAGAAAGTGGGAGCCTGAAGCTAATACTAAATGCTGGAGTCAAAAGTTCCACAGCGATTAGAAAGTTAATTTAATTTATTTTTGGGGGGAAAAATGTCAAAAATATCCTGAACTTCTTCAAACACTAATTTCTCAAACTCCACTTTATTGTAATGTTTATCTAACATCCATCAAGATCACACTTCAAGAATGATCAGAATGTTTGTGTAGAAAAATCCTTTTTCATTTCTTATTGTTTTCTGTGTAAAAGGAAATCTGATCAGTAGACTAAGACTTTAAGCTAATGAATTGCCCTGTTGCTAACACTGTATCAGGTCGACAGCATTTCAAATGTATAAAGTTTCTTTAAATTCCACTTAGGATCAGACATATTCATTAAAATACTTACTCTCTGTTTTAATATTTCTTTTTCTGACATTTTTGTGTTTAAACAAAAGCCTTAATTGTGCGGCCAAGAGACACCTGCAAAGTGCATCCAGGGCAGAGACAGAGTTTCAACAGGGTCCTTAGTGTAGCCAACAAGCAATTACATCCCTCTGTGACAGGAGACTGTCATTTTCAAAAAGAAAGAATTCTTTGAACAATTGCCCAAAATTTATATTTTTTTTCCCTTGCCCTTTGGCAGTAGGCTAAGCCTGTTAAAATTTTTTTGAAATAATGGAATTCATATTTGGGGTTTTTAAAAAAATTGTTTATGACATTTTTGGGAGTTTGGAGATATCGATGCATTCATGAAGTTGCTTAAAAATATCAAATATCAGCAGGTTTTTGGAAAAGGGTTTTTTATTTGTTGTTGAACCAATGGCAGTGATTAAATTGAACTGTCGGAACAAAGCTTTTGCGTGTCAGACTGTTGGCTGATGAAATGAAAGAGTGACACACTTCAAAGATCAGAAAAATTTTTAAAAAAACCAGGAGGCCTCCTTTGCATTGTTTAAATGGAACTGTATTTTTTTAAATTTTCTGAAATTGGGTAAAGAAAATTTATCAGTTTCCCTTTTATTTTTCTCAAAAACTAAGAAGGGGAAAAAAGGAATTTTTTGCAGTAATGCAAATATAATACAGTCCATAGTATACAGTATAAAAAATGAATCTAGTGTATGTGCTTAATTTGTACATTCAGGAAGATTTCCCCTTTTACACCAAGTCTCATATGTAAATTCTATCTCCCATATAAAATTTATTCCAAATGCGGAAATTTAAAATTGCTTTTTTCCCCCTAGCCCAGGGAAAATTTTTCAAATTTCCTTTGGAACAAAAGGGGAGAAGAAAAAAATTTTAAATATCATATAGGACTGAAGTTGGCCTGCGGGTCCATTTTCCTTTTTTACAAACCACATTTTTAAATATCACATGTTCTGAGGTTCCCCAATTTAAGGTTAAAGGGGAAACTTGTAAAAAAAAATTTGGGGGTTAAAAGTTGTTTTTTTTTTTTTGGTTTTGAATAAAAAAACTTTTTTTTATTTTTTTTTTAAATAAATGGGAATTAGCTAAATTTCAAGGGAAAAATTTGCAAGTAAAAACATTATCATGCGGGCAGCCAAGGGGGTTTTCAGTTGGGGCCAGGATACTTAGTTGTTACAGTAGCAATACTGCTGTCCTCTGAGTAGACACCTAACTAAAAGGAAGAACTAAATTCGGCGCCCCTTTTCTGAAATTTAGAGGCAAATACCGCGCCGAAATTACTCCTTTAGAAACTTTCCCCTTAGTATTTGTAATTACTGTATCTTTTTATACCCAAACCCTTTGTTTGTTTCAAGAGATGCGTCCTAAAAAGCCCCCCTTTCATATGGGTTGATATAAGCCTCATCCAATTTCTGTTATACATACTGACTTACCTTCTCTGGAGTATTCATGTAAAGGTCACTATATAGGGATATATAAAAATTTAAAAGGGTAAAATATTTTTTTTATATAATATTTTAAATATATATTTTTAAAATATATATATAATTTTTTTAAAATATATATTAATAAAATAATTTTATATTTTAGGGGAGGGGGCAAATTTCGATTCTAACAAAGTGGAATTCTTTTTTGAATTTCGGGAAAAAATCCGCGGGCGAAGTCAAAATTTGGGGTACTTCGTTTTTTGGGAAACGAAGTGTGCTTTTGATTGATAAAATGGCGCTACATGGGGCAAAGAAACCCCGGGGAGGAAGAAGGGCTTTTACCCCGGCATGACATGTGCGAGGTGAACCCCAATCCAGACCGGGGGGTTTGCTTGACGTCACCGCCTTTTAAAAGGGCCCGGGGCCCGGGGGAAGCCGGGAGCTCCCCACTCCCCTCACTGTGCTCTTTCGGGGAAAAGGTGCTTCCCGCGGCTTTTTGCTCTTCGGGAAAAAATTGATTTTTTATACGTTTTCTGTGGGGTGTTCAGCTTGTCTCAGGACTGTTCTCTTTTTGTTCTTTTTCAAATTTTTTTTGGGGGTATTGGTTCTGAAACCCCAGTGTGCGTCCATTTGCAGCTGCATATACATTCAATATCCAAGTGGGATCAAAAGCCATTTTCCTTTTGTTTTTAATTTAAAGAAAACAGCTTTTTTAACAAAAAAAAATCCCAAACTTCTTTTTTGGGCCTGCTCATTTTCTATTGCGAAATTTACATCCAGGGGTTAATTAAGCGTTGTTTTGCTGGTGTGTGACCCCAAAAAAACCGTTTTTTTTCAACCCAAAATATAAAAATTTTCCTATAGCCTAATTCACAAAAAAGGTTTAATTAAAAACTGAAACCCTTTTGTTTTTTGTGGGTAAAAAAACACCCCCAATTTTTGTAACACGCTACAAAGCTACAAATTTTTGGGGTTCAATTCTTTGGCCCCAATTTTTACTTTCCGGGGGTTAAATTTAAAGGGCGTTTTTTTTGGCGGTGGTCGGGACCCCAAAAACCATCTTTTTAAACCAAAAATATAAAAATTTTTTCCTGTACCCCAAATTTCCCACAAGAAAAAGTTTAAAATTACAACTGTATTCTTGTTGTGGGGGCGTAGAAAACACGCAATTGTAACACGCTACAAATTACTATTTTTTTCCCGGCTCAATTTTTTTTGGCGAAATTTTAAACCCCGGGGGTTTAATTAACGATGTTTTGCTGGTGTGTGACAAAATAACGCCCTTTTTCAACGCCAAAATTTTATAATTTTTTCCTTAGCCAAATTTCAAAACAAAGGTTTTTTACAACGTTTTTTTGTTGTGTTGGCGTAAAAAACACGAATTGTAACACGCAACAAAGCTACTATTTTTATGGGGCTCAATTTTTTTGGCGAAATTTTTACATCCAGGGGTTTAAATTTTAAGCGTTTTTTTGCTGGTTTTGGTGACAAAAAAAAAACCGTTTTTTTTTAAACGCCAAAATATAAAAATTTTTTCCCTGTAGCCTAATTCACAAGAAAAGGTTTTAATTTTACAACTTATCTCTTGTTGTGGGGCCCGGAGAAAACCCCCGAAATTGTAACACGCTAAAAAAGTTTACATTTTGTGCGGGCTAAATTTTTTTGGGCACAATTTAAAAACCCGGGGTTAATTAACCCGTTTTTTGTTTTTGGGTGTGGGGCAAAAATAAACCGTCTTTTTCAACCCCAAAAATATACATTTTTCCGGGTAGCCAAATTTCAGCCCCAAAGGTTAATTAACCGTTTGTGCTTTTCTTTAGTAAAACAACAGGGGTTTTTAAACGAACATACAAAAAATTTTTCCTGGCCATTTGGGGAGGCGCAATTTATACCCAAAGGGTTCCCCAAGCTTTTTAAATTTGGGTTCTTTTGGAGTAAAAAACGGGGTGAAATTTTTTTATCTTTATACAGATTCAACACCCAAACTTGTCTGTCCCATTTAAAAAACAAACAGTATGTAGACAGGAGGGGGGCCCAGGCTATGAAACCGGGCGAGGGGGCATTGGCAAAACCCATTCCGGGAAACAGGCCCGGGTTCCCCCACCCACAGCAAGGGGAGGGTCGCAGGGGGGGTTTCACTCTTGAGGCCACAACTGCCGCGTAAATTCAGGGGCCCGTGTGTTTTTCACCCCCAAAAGGGGTTTTTTAAATGGTTGACTAGGGCATCCTCTTCCTCCCCAGATGACATCTAAACAACCCCACCCAAAGTTTTGGGTGGGAAACCCTCAGACCCCAACCTTTATTTTGGGGCAGGGCCCCGGGAGGGGGGGTCAGCGGCCCCCTCACCTACCCCTCAGCCCCCCTCTGTCCCTTTCCGGGTTTCCCCCTCAGCCGAGATCTACTTGGGGGTCGGGGCTCAGCGCCACTACATAGCGGGATGAAACAATTTGAGGAGGGCAGTCACAGCTATTTGGGCGCAAAGAAAGGGGGCCAAATATCGCCTGCTTTTTGGCAGTAGGGGGGCAAAAAAAGATGGGGAGAGTGGCTGGGAGGTAATGTTTTTAGAGGTCACCCCTCGGCTTTCCAAGCCCGGTTTGAAAAGGGGACAGCAGTGAGATGAAACCCCAAATAGTTTGAGATGTAGTTTAAACCGCATTTGGGGGCCGGGTGGGGAAAGGGCTTCATCTTTCTTTCGGAAAGGGGGGCGTCAGCTTGGCGTCGGCCCAGCTCACCCAGCAATTGGGTGTTGGGGGGGGTTTTCAGAAGGTTTAGCAAGTGTGGGGTCGGGGGGCAACGGCCCACGGGGGTAAAAAACCCATTTCCCCCGCAGGCCCAAGAAAGTAGCGGCACAGGGGTTTCAGCGAGGAGGGGGGCGGGAAATAGTCCACCAGTGCGGAGCCCTTTGGGGGTAAAATACATACTCGGCGGTGTGGCAAATTCTTTGCTAAGACACCCGGAAAGGGGCCGAATATGGGTATATGTAGAATCGTTTGGGGAGGGAAAATGAAGCGTTGGCCAGGGGGGCTAACTTGGCAACCCCGGCCCCGCTTCCCAAAAATGCAGCGTCACCATCCGGTTTGGGCCCGGGGGAAAAAAGTGGCTCAGATGTGGTGGTCCATCCTTTCCGCCCCACAACAACACAGCAGCGCCCAGTGGCACGCATGCCCTTGCAGCCAGTCAAGGGGTCCACCCACCCTGCAGAAGGGAGCTGTTTCTCTTTGACATATCTCCCCCTCCAGTTTTCTCCCCGCCCCTCCTTTCTCCCTTGGCGCCAGCAGCCCTTCAGCGGAAAAGGGGTTGCAAAGGGGAAAAACAGTATGGTCCCAAACCCTTTCCCAAGGGGAAACGCTAACCGTGTCCTGTCCAAGTTGTTTTTACGGCAGTTTCCCCCCCTTTCAAATGGTGGACTCTTTCACCGTTTAGAGAATAAAGGGGTTGTGCCGAGCCGGGGATGGGGGGTTCCCAAACCATAATTTCTTTTTTCCCAAAAAAGGGATTTCCCAGCACTTTTATAAATATGTAGAACGAAGGTGGGTCAGTCCTTGAGCTTATTGGTTTTTTTCCAAGGTGCACGGCAGCGCGGACTTTTGGAGCTGGGTTAAATACGGTCGGGCCATTCAAAAACCTTTAAAGGCCCACTGGGGGAATGTGCTTCCACCCAGGCAAAACCAACAATGGGGCAGGAGAAAAACTTTTCCCCCCACGTTGTCAAACTGCTGCACCTGCGCCAAAAGTCCCCCCTCCTCCTCCTCCTCCCCCACCACCCCCAAACTCAGCCTCCCCAATACTGCTCCATTTATAACCACCCTGTGTTTGGGCACAGCGGTGTCACGCCCGTTTTTACACCTGGTTGCCTCCCCCGAACAATCACACAGGGGAGGAACTACTCCCCGTCAAGCAGCAAGGGAAAACGAAAGTGTGGCTTTCTCCCCCGCCCAACCTGCAAAACAGAACCAAAGGTGAAAGGACAATGGGGGGAAAATGGTGTCCGGCTGCACCGAGGAGGGATGGTCCATGCGCCCCGCATGGGGGCATGTGTTCCCTTTGGGTTTTGAAAAGGTTCCTGAAATTTTTTCCCCCGATCTTCAGAACATTTTTGAAAATGGCCAGGAAAATGTCATGCCTTTATCCTTTTGTACAAAAACCAGGAACACCCTCCTCGAGTTGCAGCGGGAGAACGGCCCCCCCCAACACACTCTGATATGCATGTTTCCCCCCGCTGGAATTCCCCGTGCCATTTTTAACCCATGATAATAAAAAAGAGAAAGGCCATTAACGATTTTTGATGAACCAGGGAGACAGGGAAATACTCCCCTTTTTAACTTTTATGTCAGGGCCCGTGGCAGCTCATGCGTGAAAAACCCGCCGTTTGTTGAGGCCATTCGAGGAAAGGGGAACCCTTTTTTTGGGCATTTGCCGGACTACGGGATGGGGAAAAAACAACCCTTCACCGCTTCTGGGCCTTTAAAAAGGCTGAAAAATCGTCTGGGGAGGGACTTTGGGGAAAGACGTTCGACTACATCCGTGGCCCATGGGGTCCGGGGGGGGACTGAAATGGAGGAGGAGGAGGACGACCCTTTGGGGCAGAAGCATTGTCCCGGTGAAATTTAGTGGGGTTTTCTACCCCGGGGGGACAAAAAAAAGGAGGAGCAGGGGCAAACCGGGGGAGGGGGGATGGGATGAGGAAAAAAACGAGGGGAAAATGACCCCCAAGCACCGTTTGGGAGTATATATGGAAAGGAGGCAGGGGGCCCCTCGGAGTACTTTTGCAGATGGGCCCCCACATGCTTATTTGCCTGGGTAGTGACGCCCAGGAATAGTCAGCATCCGGGAGAGGGTTTACTTCTGGCTTCCCCCCCTATTGGCCCCCCGCACTGGTCCCAAAAAGGGGCCTTTTTTTTCCCCGCTATTAAGGGAAGACAAAATCAAATACTATAGGGGAAAACCTCCCTAATTTAGTTGGTGTTTCCTATGTGCGGCATCGTCCCTCCTCTGAACGGGTTTTTGACCGGGGGGTTTTCCCCAGCGCCAGGGATACTGGCCCCCGGGTGCGGGGGGAAGGGTGGGGGGAAAGGGGGCAGTACCCCCCTCCATCAGTAGTAACCCAAAATCTGGGTCACTGATGAGCAGCTTCCTTCACCTGCCTAGTGAGGAGGGGAAAACGCCAGCAGCAGCAGGGACCTGGGGGCAGTCCCCTGAACCAAAGGTTGTGGCCCACTTGGACAGGGACCCTGGCACCTTTCCCTTTTGAAAATTCCCGCTGGACTACCTGGGGGACTGAAAATGCAAGGTTAAACCCCTGGGGAAAAAGGAAAACCATTACATGATTACATGTTAAATGGAAAAAAACACTGGGGAAAAGTGACAAAGGGGAAGGACTTGGAATCCTGGTGGACATAAAACTTAATTGTAGCAGCCATGTCAGGGAAACAGCAGCCAAACAAAAAAGGATTTAGGGGTGCTTAAAAGGGGGGATAGGTGCACATGATGAGAACATTATTCTTTAGCATTATACAAGTCACTGGTTAGACACACATGGAATTTGTGTACAGTTTTAGGCACCGTGCTCAGGAAAGACATTGTAGAGCTTGAACAGGTACAAAGGCGGGCAACAAAATAATAAAAGGATGGGTGGGACACAGTACACAGAAAGATTGGCTAGATAGGTTTATTTGTTTTAGAGAAAAGAGGCTTCGGGGGGGACTAATAAATATGTTTAAAATACAATCAAAGGTCAATATCTGAGATCTCTCCCAAGATTTATTTATACACAGGGCTGTTCTCGTTCAAGGGGGCATCCTTTAGTTTAAGGAAACGAAAGTTATCTACATAAAAACATAGAAAGGGATTCTTTAACTGTAAGTGCAAGTGAGGATATGGAATTCTCTGCCAGAGGGACTGGTCATGGTTGAAATTCAATAACCGAGGTCAAAAAGGGTTTTGGATGCAACTTTTGGAGCGTAATAATATAACAAGCCTATAGTGACTAGGATTTCAGGAGAGGGTTCATTGATCCAGGGATTTTTCTGATTGCCCAGGATTGGTGTCAGGAAGAATTTTTTCCCTAAAATAGGACAATTGGCTTCCTACTCATTGGGGTTTTTGCCTTCCTCTGGATCAACCACCTTAGCACAAACAGGCTGAACTAGATGGACGGACTTGTCTTTTGTTAGCCTTACAAACCTATGAAACTATTGAAACTATGGGCAGCCAAACTGGATGTGTGGCGCAAACTTGCCGGAGTTTGCAGTAGAGAAGCTGTCCTGCACGGCCAGTAGTGTGGCATAAGAGCGGTGTTCTGTGCGGCCGGGGCCATCGTTACCCCAAGCGAGAACCCGCTTGTCACACGGGAAATGTGGAATGATGACCCTTTGTCAAGATGATTCAGAGCGTGGATCGGCACTTGGATTTCCATACACAATGCTTAGGCGTCAGTCTGGGTTCAAACTACCCGCCTCAGCCACTATTCTGATGCCGCCATCACCTGCTGCACACATCTGCTGACAGTTTCTCCATCAGCCTACCACCATCCTTTACCAGGGACTGGTATTGCACCCTCCCTCAAACACTCTGTCATTGTGCCACTCTATGACCATGCTGCTGCTGCTGTTGCGTGACATCAACTGTGTCATTGTGCTCTGTTCTGTCCTACATGCTGCTGCCTGTAGGCTCTGCCATGTCCTCCACACTGTGTCATTGTGCCCACTGCCTGACCTATGGTGACTAGCCGCACGTGACTCGCTCTCAGTCCATTGTGCCAATCTGTGGCCTTTCTCCTGTTTTGCGCTCCAGAATGTCATTGTGCCACTAGCCTGATCTATGCTGCTGCTTTCGTGACCTCCACACTGTATCATTTGCCTCTCTGTGCCTAATACTGTTTTAGCCGCTCCAGAATGTCATTGTGCCATTGCCTGATCTCATTCTGCTTGCCGCCGTGACCTCCACCAACTGTCGTGATTGTGCGTCTCTGTGGGCTAATACTGTTTAGCCGCCTCCAGAATGTCATTGTGCCACTGCCTGACCTCATTATGTGCGCGATGACCTCCACACTGTGTGATTTGGGAGCCTTCTGGTGGCCTAATACTGTTTTGCCGCCTCCAGATGTCATTGTGCACTGCCTGATCTCATACTGCTATTGCCGCCGTGACCTCACACTGTGTGATTGTGCTCACTCTGTGGCTTAATATGTTTTTGCAGACTCCGAATGGCATTGTGCCACTGCTGATCTCATGCTGCTGCTGTCGTGACCCTCCACACTGTATTCATTGTGCCACTCTGTGCCTAATTACTGTTTTGCCGCTCCAGAATGTCTTTGTGCCACTAGGCCTGACCTCATTACTGCTGCCTCCTGTGATCTCCGATCTCAGTTCTTGTGCCAACTCTGTGGCTTCCTCGTGTTTTGCCACCTCCAGATATTGTCACTTGTGCCACTGCTTACCTCATGCTGATGTGGCTGCCACCGTCACCTCACATCTCTGTCACTATGTTCGCCACTGAGCTTCAGCTTGTGTTTTTTCCAGCTTACGCTGGCATGACTTTATCGGCTACATTACCGCTTGTGTTTTTTGGTCAGTTTTGCCCTCGTTGAAGTGCCCAGGGAATTTTTTAGTGAAGCGATTCTAAGAGCGGCGGCATGTCATGTGCAGTGTACACTAAAACATCAACATTATATGAAGACCAAACCAAGCTCCCTTGCATAATTAAGAATGGCACAACGTTCTACGAGCACCCTGGCAGGCTCTGTGCAGCCTGGAAATAGCTGTTTTTAACGCGATTGTGCCCGAAGTATTTCGGAACGAAACGAATTTTGTCGGAAAATTTCGTCGATAAAATGAACCGGAATCGAGTTTTTGAGAAATTGCCCATCTCTAAATATCTATTTATATATATATATATATATATATATATATATAACTACTATATATATATATCTTATTATCTTATATATTTATATATATA
This sequence comes from Phyllomedusa bahiana, assembly GCA_025379985.1. Lineage (NCBI taxonomy): Eukaryota > Metazoa > Chordata > Amphibia > Anura > Hylidae > Phyllomedusa > Phyllomedusa bahiana. Next base: position 48,708 of record JAODAL010010397.1, on the reverse strand, counting down.
TATCCTTATCAACTAAGACAGCTCTGCAGATTATCACTATCATAAGTGACAGCAGCATAGAATAATGTGGGTGGGGGTGTCAGGTCATGTCTCTCTAGCTCTCTTCTAGTTACGCCCTCATCTAGTTTCTCTGTCAAGTATTACAACTGGACCACCATTTTCACATTCAGACCTGCTTGGAACAGCCAGCCATGATGTATGATGTGCCACAATTCACAATTTTCAGAATCTGCAAAACAATTCAAATATTCTTTTCGATTATTAATACAGTAAATAACAACATATTATTTCTACTATTAGAATTTCTCCAGTTTATGATTGGTAAAGTTGTTTTTCTAACGATTATAAAATCAAGTATTATGGCCACCAGCTAATATCCACAGTACCTGCAATGTGCAGCATGGACAACAGCTAGATGTCACATGCGGGTTGCAGGCGCACTTGATCCTCTAGTAAATACTCACCCTGCCTCGCTCCTGCTTCCTCATGTCCCTCTGCCGGCTCTCTGGGATTTAAAGTGCCTTGAGCCTTAGTGAAAGTGTTCCAGAGTGCTCCTGTCTTGCCGTGTTTCTGACCTGTTGCTACGTTTCTTGACTATGAACCTTTACCGCCTGCCCTAACCTGCCTGCCTGTCCCCGACTACGAGTTTGTGTCACGTTTCAGATCGCTGCACCCCGGGGTTTCCATCGCAAAAAAGTCATCAGGGGGGGGACCCTGGTAGGCTCCCGCCCCCAGCAAGCTCATCTGCTTTGTGGGGGGGGTTTGGGGAACACCAGGACCTACTTAGACCTGCTCCCTGGGGGGCTTTAAATACCCCTTGTGGGGGTCCAGTGGATCCACTACTCCTGCCATTACTGACCATCTATCTGCTTCAGGGGGCCCATACACAGTAGAGTTTGCTGAATTGTTGTTTTAGACACTTCTGGTAGTCCCTGATGGTGAACTGCGCCCTTGTAGTTTATCAATCCACTCTTGTGCACCTTTTTATCTAACATCTACCTTATTCGCAACAGAGCCATTTGTCCCCCCACAATACAATTTCCCCACAGCAAAACGTGAAGAGTTCACAAACTGCAGTTTCATAAGTACTTCTGCCATTGTTTGAAAGCCAATAATCATCCCTTTTTTCAACTCTGATGAATTGGTTCTTTTACCCATGAACAGCAAAGGGGAAAGTGGCAGACCGCCTATTCACACTTTTATACCCACCAAGTCCAATCAGACGTGACTTCCTCATGATTACGTATCCTCGTTGAAAGTAAAAAATGGGAAATTTTGTGCTTTATTTTGTAAATTTTTTTTTTAGTTTATTAATATGTGATTTATGTGTAATCAAATTTACCTATGGCAAGCATAATTTATCCAAAATGTTCTAAAATTTTTAATTTTCAAACTTCAGGAATTTTTTTCAGGGGGGTCTTTTAAACCGGGGGAAAGTTTTTGGGGAGGAATATTAATTATGGTGGGATTGGAAACTATTGCACGGGAAATTTGAAATAAATGGCTCGGGAAAGCAAATGGGGTTTTGGGAAAAAGTGCGGGGGGAAAAATTTTTTTTCAAAAGAAAAAAGCCATAAAATTGAAAGAATTGGATTAGAGGGGGCGGGGGTGAGCATTCAGGTTGGCTTATTTTGCATGTTTTAAAAGTTAACTCAATACACAATTTGATATAAGATTTGAAAAAGATAATGTTATATTTTAAAGGGCCCTTAATCAAAATGTTTTGGGTTTAAATTTAGGCATACAAAAATGGGAAAAGCAGTAAATTTAAAAAAATCCTGGGGGGCCCAAAAACCCCCCCCGGGAAAAAAAAAAGAAAAACATAAATATAAAAAAGTTTGGGTTTTAAGTCAGTGGATGGGTAAAGTTAATTTTTTTTTTTGAAGTAATAAGTGAAATTTGGAAGGGTTTTTAGGGTTTAAAAACTACAATTTTTAGTATAGTTTGGTTCCCAGTCTTATGGGAAAAAAGGGTAGAAAATTTTGTTAAAATTTTTCCTAAAAAACCCAAAGGTTGGTTTATACTTGTAATTTATATCTTCATTTTTGTTTTGTGACCTTTGTAAAGCACTTCATGTTTTTTTTTGTCCCGAAATTTAAGGATTTGTGTATTTAAATTTTGGGTTTTAGCTTTATTTTGTTTTTGTTTTATTCTGGACTCTTTAAAGGGGAGGTTTTACCCCAGAGGAAAATTTTGGCACCCCTTACTTGTAACCTTTCAGTGTAAAAAAATACCGCGGCCTGCGCATTTCTTTCAACAAATGGTTTGGCCGGCCCCCCCTTTATTTTAGGGGGGGGATTTCCAGCACGTACTCGGCCCCAAAAAAAGGGGGAAAAGTCGATTTTTTTTTACCAGCAGACAGTACATGCCGGGGGGGAAATTTCCCCAGGTTAAAACATAGCCCTTAATGAGGTTTTCTTTTATTTTACCGTTTTTGTGTGGCGTACTTCGGGCGCATTACAGTGCAATTAGGCACTGAAAATTTGCCCTGCCCAAAAAAAGTTGGTAAACCAAAACTTTTTAAAAAGGGGGCATGTCTGAAAAACCCGTCTTGTTCTAGCTTTTCTTTTTGCCCCTAGCAATCAATTTAGTGTTCCCCCTTTTTATTTTCTTTTTAGTGTTAAAAAAAGGGGGAAACCCCCATTGGTTGCTTTTTGGGAAAAAAGGGGAAAAATCTTAGCCAAGACCAGTTTTTCAGACTTGGGCCCCCCCCAGGGGGCTTTTGCAAAAAATTTTTTTTGTATTTGTAAAACAAATAAAAAAAAATTTGGGTTTTAAAATAAAAATTTAAGAAAAGGACACTGTACCTTCAGCCAGAAATCAAGTTGTGTAAAAAGTGGTAGTGGTAAATTAGGCTCTAAAAACTAAGGCTCTCATGTATTAAAGCTGGTCGGTCTAAGAAAGTTTTCTCTGTTGTACATTAAACAACCCCAAACGGCTCTCCCTTTCATTTTTGGAAAAGTTCACACGGGGTTTTTTTACAATCGTTTTTTGTCGGATTGCCGATTTGTAAATAGTTCCCAAATAAGGGGGCAAAACCCGTTTAAAAAAGTGCCACTAAGTTGGAGTTTTTTGGGAAATTTATTTCCCGCGGGATTAAACCAAACCCCCTTTTATTTTAGGTGGTGAATTTGTCCGGAAATTTAAATTTACAAAGCACATTGTTTTTGCCCGGCCGGATTGGGCCGGGAAAAACCGCGGCCGCAAAACCCGGGAAAGGGGGAAAAAAGTGTCGTTTTGAACGACGACACGTTTTTTTCCCATTTTTTTAAAAAATTTTTTGTAAAACGGCCAGTTACTTGGGTTTTTAAAATGATTTTGCAACGGATTTTTCGGTAGTTTAAAAACGGCTGCAAAACCCGTTTTCGAAAATAAAGCGTGTGAATATGGCCTTTATATAATGCTCTGAAAGAATGAATAAGGAGCTCTGATTGGTTGCTATGGGCAACAGAGAATGTCTTAGATTTAGACAGTTTTCATACATGAGGCCCTACAAGTGTAGCAAAAGGTTCAATCTTGAAATTCACATATGATGCATAGCAGTAAAGTACATAAATACCAGTTACATTAAGCAAAATTGACAGTTACATGTGCAAAAATATACAGTCAAGTGTTAATGTCAGCCTTATAAAAGAGGTCAGTGTGGAAGCAGCAAAAATCATGAGGTGAAAATATCATTGATCCAGATGTTTGAGATGCTTCCTAAGGTATGTCGACAGCTTGAGAGCCCACCTGTTCTAAAGCATCGCGCTCATATGAAATCTTTCCGTAACTTGGGCTTCGCGTATAGAAGCGTAACTTGAAGCTCTTGGTCCCCAGTGCAAAATCTGTAACAGGACCCTCAGCTATAATCTGTCATTTTTAGAGGCTAATAAACCATTTGGGTCTCCGCAGACTCTAAACTTTCTGTTTTTCAAGTTTTTTCTCATTTTTTTTAATAGCAAAAAGCCCCACTCAAGTTGTAAATTATGTTCTCCTTTTTATTATAGTCATCTTATAAAAGTGATATAGGTTGTTGAAGGTGAGGATAAAAGTTGTGGTTTGAGCTGTTAATTATTCAATATTTAATTAATACTTAATTTACACATTGTGCCTCCTTAAGGTCAGGGAAATACATTTTTACAATACATTTTTATTGCTGATCTCTTCTGTATCTGAGGCTGATATTTTAAGGGCCTGCTTGCTAAGTTGTATACATGCTAGTCATCGAATGCGGTGTATATAGCGACTGGGAAGGCAGGAGTAGTAATAAACCATCCCTGTCTTCTTTCTGAGAACTCCAGCTATCACTGACTGCCATCTCTCCACTCCTGCAGCTGCATAAATTATGTGTTGGTCAAGATTTTGTAAGGACGTTAAGTAACATCCCTGCACATTATGGACAGACGTTTCAAGTCATTCAGCCTTTCACAGCTGGTAAAAGAGCTGTAAAATATATCCAACCAGAAGATTCTAAAGAGGTGCAAAATCAAAACACTTCATGCATATTTGGAATCTCCAGCGGGGAAAGACACGGCCTTGCTGTGGCCTACTCAAGCTCACCACAAGCTACTGTCTAGCACAGTGTTTCTCAACTCCAGTCCTCAAGACCCACCAACAGGTCATGTTTTCAGGATCTCCCACATAATTCACTGACAATAATGATATCCCCTGTGCAGAATGCACTGACAATAATGATATCACCTGTGCAGAATGCACTGACAATATTTCTATGACCCTGTGCAGAATGCACTGACAATAATTCTTCACCTGTGCAGAATGCACTGACAATTTAAATTCTATCACCTGTGCAGAAAACCACTGACAATAATGATATCACCTGTGCAGATCCACTGACCCAAAAATGATTTTCACCTGTGCAGAATGCACTGACCATAATGATATCACCTGTGCAGATTGCACTGACAATAATGATATCACCTGTGCAGAATGCACTGACAATAATTCTATCACCTGTGCAGAATCCACTGACAATAATGATATCACCTGTGCAGAATGCACTGACAATAATTCTATCACCTGTGCAGAATGCACTGACAATAGTGATATCACCTGTGCAGAATCCACTGACAATAATGATATCACCTGTTCAGAATGCACTGACAATAAATTCTATCACCTGTGCAGAATCCACTGACAATAATGATATCACCTGTGCAGAATCCACTGACAATAATGATATCACCTGTGCAGAATGCACTGACCATAATGATATCACCTGTGCAGAATCCACTGATAATAATGATATCACCTGTGCAGAATCCACTGACAATAATTCTATCACCTGTGCAGAATGCACTGACAATAATGATATCACCTGTGCAATACTGAGGAAATCCTGAAAACATGACCTGTTCGTGGGTCTTGAGGACTGGAGTTGAGAAACACTGGTCTAGCACCTCACATCAGGCCAGAAATTACCCGGAACTGCGGCACCCATAGCCCTTCTACAGTGCAGCCAGATATCCAGCCAATTACAGACTGACCTTCAATTTTGGAGTTCTTGGTAGAGGTGTATAACAATGACTCGGTATAACAAAGATTGTGCAAAGACTCTGAAATCCCAGAATGACTTGCCACAAAGCACAGTTCACATACCAGTAAAGCTACAGATAAGTTAACACCAACTATTGCTGAAAGGGTTAACTAGCCTCCCCAGCACCCACTGAAATAACACTGGGCAAAAAGTGCTAAAGGGGATCAAAGTCTATCACTGACATGGAATTTCTTGCTCTAACACTACTTACATCAAAACAGTTAGGTAAGACAGAAAGTCGGACCTTTAAAAAGCTTGTCCACCTACCTTTTTTCAAGTGACAGTATGATCCTGAGATTGTAAGAAAATAAAAAAAACAAACTCTCCTCTGTATTGATGTTCATCCAAGTGATGCATCTGACAGTCCTCTCACCAGGTCTCCTGTTGTTTTTCAGCTCCAGCCTGTCAACTTGTGCACACTAAAGCAGTCAAGCGACAATTCCAAATGTCACAACCAGGTCCACATTTAGGGATGTGAGTGGAGAAGTGTCCAGAGTTCAGCAACAGGTTTTGCCCCAGAGATAGAGAGAGACTGGAAGAGTCACCGAAAGGCAAAGAAGTGGACCACCTTTGGCTACGTCACACAATGGTGAACCACTTCATTGTAAACAATGCCCTGTGGAACCGGAATGAAACACAACTCCAAGTACATTTAAAGGAGGTGAGAGGCACCAATGTCCTGCAGAACCATTATCCGGTTCTGCAGGGCATTGTTTACAATGGAAGCTTCATCAAAGTGAGATGAGCCAAAGGACGCAATTCTTTGCCTTTCTGTGACTCTTTCAGTCCCACTCTATAGCAACCTGTTGATTACACTTTTGGGGACCACTCTAAGCTCAGTGTCCCCTTCATCAGAGAACAACATGCTGAAGCCTTGCAATGGCAGGTACTGTTAAACATTGTAAGGATGTTGTCTTGTCTCATCATGTCAAAATGTTCAACATATGATGAGGCGGACTGTTAGAAACCCAAATCAAATAAGCCTTAAATTATTGGGTGATCACGGATCAAACACCTGTGGTGAAATTTTTGTTCATTAAAGGGGGTTTTCACACTAATGATACATCTTTACCTCAATCCTGTTTTTTTTTTTTTTTCCCCCCTCCAGCCTTTTTAGTTTTTACATTTTTGAATTCTTGGTTTTTACTTGCTATTACTGCTTATTAACAGCCTAAAGTGATGAACTGCTGATGAACCAGGTCCTGAAGCTAGAGTGACCACGTGTCAGTCTATCAGGAAGATAGCACAGGTCTGTGGCTATAGCAATCTGAGGAGCTGACAGCCCATACAAAGGGAAATATAGGAATAGTAGGCCACTGTTAATGAACACATATTGCAAAGTGACATCTTTTCGCAAGATCTGTAACATACAAAGCAATCCTTGGAATTGAGTCAAGCTCTTTAAGCTTCTTGTTAGAGATCAGCAAGTTGTGCAAAAAGTACTGAAACATTGAACAATTGGACATGTACATTCTAAAGTTAAAAGATGGTCTCATTCAGTGCATTTAAAAAAAATTGTAAGAAATTTTATGTTCATCCTGAAATTTCAACCAAAAGCCCAAAATCCCTAACTTTTTGTGAGTAGTAGTAGCAGTAGTGTATGTTTGAGAAGAAGATTGTTAAAAAAGAGGTCTGGAATGAAAGAGTAGGCATGTAGTCTGCAAAAAGGGACAGCAAACTGAGGGAATGCAAAATCTCTCGGTATGCCTCTGCCTTGACCAGCACATGATCTTCTAAGATCCAGAAACTGTCACCTAATCAGCTGTTTTGAGCAACTCCATTAATCGATGATAAAAACTGCACATGTACTATACACACCCATTTAAAACAGGGTGAGCACGGGTTTTTTTGATAAATACACTTATAAAAAAAGAGTGAGCTTCGTGTTAGCAAACACTCTCACTGCCCAACAACAAAATTAGTCTAAGGTACAGCAAAAGCATTTATGAAAAAAAGAATGGCAGAAGTTAATTACCGAAAAAATAGTTGATTTACGCTGGGGGGGGGGGGGGGGGGGGGGGGGGGGGGGGGGGGGGGGCACTGTGGAAAGCTTTAAACAAAAGGACCTCAATGCCTACAAAAAATCTCTAATCTCAAAATATATTTAACTTTAATCTATTTATCTATAACGATTATGTATAATATCCCAGTAAATGTGAGACAACTACATGAGTAAATTAGTATATTTCCTCCTCCAATCATTCCTTTAACAGTTATTGGTAAATTGGCAGGTTCTATAAACAATGAATGCGTTTTTTCAGACAATATGTCTGTTAGAGAAATGTTCTTTCTCTCCGATAGATAATGTGATTTCCCCTAAAACGATAATCAAATTTGTTAGTTAACTATCACTATAATCTTCAATGTACCAAATATCTCATCCAAAGTTGGCCTGAAATATTGGCTTGCGTTCTAATTTTCTTTTATTAACAGTAAAAATCAAATCTTCTGATGATTAAAAATGACCGCAATCTGATTAACCACAAGTTTTAAAAGCTCTTCAAAAAGTAAAAGTGCTTTGCTCGTGCATATCGCTTTTTAATTAGCTAATTAATTTTCTTTTGGTTGTATTACAATATTTGAAACATTCTTAATGTCCTTAGTGGAAAACACACCGTTTTTGATAAGCATTGAGGTATGACCTGGTACACAGACCTGCAGAGCATTGCACAGCCTACCAAAATTGAATCATTTGTAACATTAATCATTTTTACAGCCAGCAAAGATTAATTGACTTATATAATTGAGGCTATACTTAAATAAATAGGAGGCATTTTCTCAAGATTCTCCCTATAATTGAGACTTAAAGAAGTATTCCCATCTCATTGATTGGGTTTAAACATGAGGGCAAAGGTAAAAAAAAAACTCTGTTCTGACTTTGTTTCGGTTCAAAGATAGAGCAGTTTTTGTCTCCTTTTTGTTTACAGATCTTCTAGGTTGCCAACCACCTCTTTGTGCTCCTGTAGTGGGTGGGCTGGTGATCTTCCTCCCTGCTGTGTCTTATTAGGATGGGAGCTTACTGAGAGAAACTTTAACCTTTTAGAATTACTGGGAGAGCTCAGCAACCTTGTGCCCCGATGTCAGGTCTAGAGTGACACTGTTATCTTTCTATGTAAATGCACAGATAACAATTCAGCTTGGCAGCATGTAAGTTTTTCTGTCTCCCTAAGATCTCCCTGTGATGTTAAATACAGCTTTGCTGGCTTACAATTTTAGTCAGACATGCTGCTTGGACAGTGTACATATTTTAAAACTCCTATTACTTATGGTGCTTTAACAGACATGGCCACGAATAGGAGATAGCTGAAATATCAGTCATTATTGTAGACCTGTCCACAGCCTACAGAAGAAGTGGGAGCTTGAAGCCACTGTGAAAAGTAGTTTTTGTGAAACCAACCAGATGGGAAAACACCCTTAAATGTATAAATACAAGTAAATATATATAATATTATATATATAGAAATATATAAAAAAATAATATAAATATATATATAAATATATATAAATTAAAAATATATATATATATATATAATATATATATATTATGTGTGTTATATATATATATATATATTTCCTTTCTTTCTTCTTACAGTTGAACAGGACAACTGAGTTCTTATTAATAGGGCAGACATCAGCACCTGCAAAGGTCAGGCAGATGCTGGGGCTGACTGGAGAAAGGAAATGTCAAAAGGCAACATGGTGGTTATACAGTTTACTGGAAGGATGAAAAAAGTTGCAGCATAAGAGTGCCCACTGTGACTCTATAGCCTAACAATCCATGTGATGCTGAAAGTGCATTTCCTTTCAAATGATAAATCTTACATCTGCTTACAAATATCTGTGTTTGCTTTTGTCTCAACAGACAATTTACAGACTTTGCTGCTTTTTTCTTTTTCATATCTGTTACAACTTTTGGGTAAATTTAGGCAGTCTTCTTGGACTGAAGACTCCCTCTAAGAATGTATGAAGTGTCGGGGTCCTGCTCAAGTGGTTCCTCTTAAAAAGACAATTGCAGACGCAATTGTTTTATAAGTTTAACATTGCTTAAAATTTTCTCACTAACAGTGGCTCCAAAAAGTATAAAACCAGAACAGTGTCTCTCAAGGTGGCGCTGTTGCGAGCAATTCTGCATAAAGAGAGGATATGCCATAAATGTCTTTTAGGTACTGATCCCACTTCTGGGACCTGCTTCTGTCTTGGGAAGGGCCCTTAAACTTCTAGAATATAGAGGTGGCTGTGCATGCTCAGCTCTGTCCATTCTTTTCTATGGGAGTTCCAAGTAGAGCCAAACCACTGTGCTTTGGCTGTACTCAGAACTTTTAAAATGAAAGGAGAAGTCTGGGGGCTCATGCTCAAGCAATATTCAGGTCCCAGAGGTGTGACTTGCACCTATCACATATTTATGGCAAAGGACAAACCTCTTTAACTCTAATGAAGCCACTCCTTAACCCCTTAAGGACCCAGCCTGTTTTGACCTTCCTGACACAGCCCTATTTTGAAATCTGGCATATGACACTTATGTGAGAATAACATTTGACACTTTACCTAGCCCATTGATTCAGAGACTGTTTTTCTCGTGACACATGTGCTTTAATTAGTAAGAAATTTTTATCCGATACAAACCTTTGTTTGTTTGTGAAAAATATCAAAATTTCATTAAAATTTGGATATGAGGATGGAACATCTCTCCTTATGGTAGATGCACCATTAAGGTGTGTATGTTTTGTTTTGCCTTTTTAGTTAGCCCCACTACTCAGCATCAGCATATCAACCAAGGCATATGGGAAGGAGCATGAAAGCACACGGCGCCCACCCCCCCTTCCGCCCCCCCCCACCCCCCCCCCCCCCGCCACCCCGCCCCCCCCCCCCCCCCCCCCTCCCCCCCCCCCCCCCCCCCCCCCACCTCACCCCTCTTCCCCTTGCCCCCCTCCCCCCCTCACCCCCCCCGCCCCCCCCCCCCTCTAATACGGTTGTAACAAATCCTCAATTTTACTTCTGATTTCACTGAAATCTTGAGAAGACAAAAGGAATAATGTCAAAGCCAATATTGCTCATACACATACCTTTCGGGTTTTGCCCCTCAATCAGTGTAGAGCAGAGCGATATTGGCTTGACTGGTGGAGGCAATGAGTGGGTAATGAGGAGGGAACATCTCTCCCTTATGGAGAGCACCAGTTAAGGTGTGTATGATTTGTTTTTCCCTTTTAGCCACTACTCAGCCATCCAGCATATCACAAGGCATTATGGAAAGGAGCTGGAAAGCTCACTGCGCCCTCAAAATAGGTTGGAACAAATCCTCAATTTACTTCTGATTCACGAAATCCTTTGAGAAGCAAAAAGGAATAATAGTCAAGCCAATATATTGCTCAACTACATACTCTTTTCGGTTTTGCCCTCATTCAGTGTACGAGCAGAAGCGATATTGGCTTGAAACTGTGGAGGCAATGAAGTGGGTAACGAGGAGGAAACATCTCTCCTTATGGAGAGCACCAGTTAAGGTGAGTAGTGTTGTTTTGCCTTTTAGCCCACCTACTCAGCATTCATGCATAACACACAAGGCATTATTGGAAAGGAGCTGAAAGCTCCTTGCCCTCTATAGGATGTAACAAATCTCAATTTACTTCTGAATTCACTGAATCTTTGAGAAGCAAAAAGGAATAATTTGTCAAGAAGACCAATATTGGCTCATCTACAAACGCGTTTCGGGGTTTTGCCCCTCATCAGTGTAAGCAGTATGACGATATTGGCTTGACTGGTGGAAGGCCATGAGTGGGTAAGTGAGGATGGGAACATCTCTCCTTCTGGAGAGGCACCATATTAAGGTGTGTAGGTTTTGTTTTGGTTGCCTTTTATAGCCCACTACTCCAGCATCTGCATATCACAAGGCATAATGGGAAAGGAGCTGGAAAGCTCACTGCGCCCTCTTATAGGGAGTTAACAAATCCTCATTTACTTCTGATTCACTGAATCTATGAGAAGCAAAAGGAAAATTAGTCAAGCCAATATTGCTCATCTACATACGCGTTCGGTGTTTTTTGCCCCTCATCAGTGTAGAGCAGAGCCGATATTGGTGCTTGACTGTTGGGAGGCAATGATGGGTATGAGGAGGGTAACATCTCTCCTTATGGAGAGCACCATTAAGGTTTGTAAGTTTTTTTTGGCTTTAGCCCACTACTCAGCAATCTGCATAACACAAGGCATTATGGGAAAGGACTGAAAGCTCACTTGCGGCCCTCTATAGTTTGTAACAAAAAATCCCATTTACTTCTGATTCACTGAATCTTTGAGAAGCAAAAAGGAATAATTGCCTCCCACCATCAAGCCATATCTCTCTGCTCTACACAGATGAGGGGGCAAAACCCCGAACTCGTATGTAGATGAGCAATATTGGCTAGACAATTATTCCTTTATGCTTCTCAAAGATTCAGTGAATCAGAAGTAAATAGAGGATTTGTTACAACCTTTAGAGGGCGCAGTGGAGCTTTCCAGGCCCCTTTCCCAAAATGCCTTGTGAAAGCAGATGCTGAGTATTGGGCTAAAGGCAAAACAAAAACACTACACACCTTAACTGTGCTCTCCATAATGGAGAGATGTTCCCCTCCCTCATACCCACCGTCAATGCCATTCCCACCAGTCAATGAGCCAATATCGCTCTGCTCTCCACTGTGAGGGCAAAACCCCGAAACGCGAATGAAGGATGACATATTGGCTTGACAATTATACCTATTTGCTTCTCAAGATTCAGTGAATACAGAAGTACATGATTGATTTGTTACAACCCAATAGAGGGCGCAGTGAGCTTTCCAGCACCTTTCCCCATAAAGCCTTGTGAAATTCAGAAGCTGATTAATTGGCTAAAGGGGCAAAACAAACACTACACACCTTAACTGGTGCTCTCCAATAAGAGAGATGATCCCCCTCCCTCAACTACCCACTCATTGCCCTCCCACCAGTCAAGCCAATATCGCTCTGCTCTACACTGATGATGGGCAAAAACCCGAAACCCTATGAAGAGAGCCCAAAATTGTGCTAGACAATTATTCCTTTTATTTCTTCTCTAAGATTCATTGAATCAGAAGTAAATGAGGATTTGTTACAACCTAAGAGGGCGCAGTGAGCTTACCAGCTCCTTTCCTACATAATTCCTTGTGATATGCAGATGCTGATAGTGGGCTAAAAAGGCAAAACAAACACTACACACCTTAACTGGTGCTCTCCATAAGGAGAGATTTTCCCTGACTCCTCATACCCACTTTCATTGCCTCCAACCAGTCAAGCCAATAATCGCTCACGCTCTACACTGATGAGGGGCACAACCCCGAAACGCGTAAGTATAAGAGCAATATTTCTTAGACAATTATTCCTTTTTGTCTTTCTCAAAGATTTTCGATGGAAACAGAAGTAAATTGATGATTTGCTACAACCTATAGAGGCGCAGTGAGCTTTCCAGCTCCCTTTCCATAATGCCTGTGATATGCAGATTGCTGATAGTGAGGCAAAAAAAGGCAAAACAAAACACTACACACCTTAACTGGTGCTCTCCATAAGGAGAGATGTTCCCACCTCAGTACCCACTAACATTGCCCTCCCCACCAGTCAACCAAAATCTATCTTCTCAACATCTAGATGAGGGGCAAACCCCGAAACTGCGAATGTAGATGAGCATATTTGCTTGACAATTAATTCCCAATTTGCTTCTCAAAGATTCATGAATCAAGAAGTAAATTGAGGATATTGTTACAACCTATAGAGGGCGCAGTGAGCCTTATCCCAGCCCTTTCCCATAATGCCCTTGTTGATATGGCAGATGCTATAGTGGGCTAAAAGGCAAAACAAAAACACTACACACCTTAACTGGTGCTCTCCATAAGGAGAGATGTTCCCCACCTCATAACAGTCATTGCCTCCCCACCAGTCAAGCCAATATCGCCAGCTCTACACTATGAAGGGCAAAACCCCGAAACGCTTATGTAAATTAGTCAAATATTGGCTGACAATTATTCCTTTTTGCTTCTCAAAGATTTCATGAATCAAAGTAAATTGATGATTTGTTACAACCTATAGAGGGCTCAGTGAGCTTTTCCAGCTCCTTTCCCATATGGCCTTGTGATATGCAGATGCTGAGTAGTGGGCTAAAATGCAAACAAAAACAACACACAACCTTAATGGTGCTCTCCAAAAGGAGAGATGTTCCCGCTCTCTCATACCCACTCATTGCCTCCCACCAGTCAAGCCAATATCGCTCTGGCTCTACACTGAGGAGGGCAAAACCCCCTAACTCGTATGTAGATGACAATATTGGACTTTGACAAATATTCCTTTATGCTTCACAAAAGATTCAGTGAATCAGAATAAATTGAGGATTTGTTACAACCTATAGAGGCGAGTGAGCTTTCCAGCTCCTATACCATAAAGCCCATTGATAAATCAGATGCTGAGTAGTGGGTCTAAAAAGGAAAAACAGAAACAAAACACTACACACCTTAACTGTGCTCTCCATAAGGAGAGATTGTTCCCCTCCTCATACCCCACTCATTGCCTCCCACCAGTCCAGCCAATATCGCTCTCTCAAACACTGAAAAGGGGCAAAAAACCCCGAAAACGCTTAGGTAGATGAGGCAAAATTGTCTGACAAATAATCCTTTAATCTTCTCAAAGAGATTCATAGAATCAGAAGTAAATATTGAGGATTTGTTTACAACCTATAGAGGGCTCAGTGAGCTTTCCAGCACCTTTCCCAATAATGCCTTGTGATATGCAGATTCAGAGTAAGTGGCTAAAAGGCAAAAACAAAACACAACCACCTTAACTTTTTTCCTCCAAAAGGAGAGATTTCCCCCTCCTCATACCCACTCATTGTCCTCCCCCAGTCAACCAATATCGCTCTGCTCTACACTGATGAGGGCATAAACCCCGAAACCGCGTATGTAGATGAGCAATATTGTCTTGACCAATTAATCCTTTTGCTTTTCTCAAAGATCAGATAATCAGAATTAAATTGATGATATGTTACAACCAATATGAGGGCGCAGAGAGCTTCCAGCTCCTTACCCATAATGCCTTGTGATATGCAGATGCCGAAGTAGTGTGGCTAAATAGGCAAACAAAACACTACACTCCTTAACTGGTCACATCCAAAAGGTAGAGATGTATCCCCTCCTCAATACCCACTCAAAGCCCTGCCCACCAACCAAGCCAATATCGCTCTGCTCAACACTGATGAGGGGCAAAACCCCAAACGCCGTATGAAGATGAAGCAATATTGGCGTTGACAATTTATTCCTTTTTGCTTCTCAAAGATTCAGTGAATCAGAAGTAAAGAGGATTTGTTACAACCTATAGAGGCGCAGTGATCATTCCACTCCTTTTCCCATATCCTTGTGATATAAATTTTGGGAAAAATTTGCGATTTTGAAAGTTGCAAAATTTCTCGTGAAGACAGAAATTATTCCACACACAATAGTTAATAACTAGCATCTTACCAAATTTCCCACTATAGGTTGGCATCATTTTTAAATGTCTTTTTTTTTTTTTTTTACGACATAGGGGCTAGAAATTTAGTAATAATATCACACATTTTTCAAGAAAATTTGCATATACATAATTTAGGGACCCACTCCATTTCTGACGTGGCTATTGGAGGGCCTGCATGTTAATACCCCAAAAGTGACACCATATGAGAAACTAGACCCTTAACGTATTTACAACACTATTTAGTAAGTTTATAACCACTTAAGATATATTCACATAAATTACAGCAAATTGGAGGTGAAAATTCAAAATTTCACTTTTTTTGGCAGATTTTCAATATTTATCCATTATTCACTGAATACAGTAAATTGACTAGGTAAATGCAACTTAATATCAAGTTCCCCCAGGTCTGCCGTATTAGAGATATCCCATATGTGGCCCTATTGCATTATTTTGCTCACCCCATAAGCCCCAGAATAGGAGGAGCACCTACTATACTCAGGGTCTCCAATTTCAATACGATTTTTATTTAGGCGCCATTTCAGGTTTGGGGCACCCAAAGGTGCTAAAACTTAATAAACACCCTTAAAAATAGACCGCATATTGGAACTACACCCCCTTAAGGATATATCCAGGGGTTGCTTGAGTATAATAGACCCACACAGATTCACAAATTTTTTTTTAGCATAAGGCTGTGAAAATTAAAAAAACATTTTTTCAATAAATATGCAATTTTAGCTTAAAATGTGTCCTATATACAAGTAATCCTGGAAAAAAAAAAAAACCTAAACTTTGTAAGCAAATTCTCCCAAGTTCGGCATACCCTACATGTGGATGTAAACAGCTGTTTGGGCGCATACAGGGCGTATAAAGGAGGGAGCGCTATTTGCTTTTGGACCGCAGATTTTTTGGTGGGGCCATTCGCATTTTGCAAAACCCCCAAGTAAGCAGAACAGCGCAACCTACCAGAAGTCGCCCCATTTTGGATTCAACACCCATCAGGATCTCTTCTAGGGTGTACAGATGCATTTTGGATGCACAGGTGTTTCCATAGTTTTTTTTTTAGCATTGTGCAATGAAATGGGGGGAAAAACGCAGTTCGGTCATTGTTATTTGAGTTTCAATTTAACAGCATTCGCCGTGCAGTGTAAATGAGTGATATCTTTACTATGGGGGTCGGTACAATTACAAAGAAAAAATAAGATTTTTATAATAGTTTTTTCAGTTTAATTACATTTACACATAGACATACCGTCTATAAAAAATTGCGTTTTTATGTTGTACCAATTCTGACAGCCATAATCTTTTTTATTTTTGCCAGTGTGAGAAGCTGAGTAAGGGCTTGTTTTTTGCGGGATGAGTTGGAAGTTTTTAATGGTACCATTATGCGGTTCTTATTGAACGCTATGTTCACTATTTTATTAGGTTTTTGAGAGATGTTTTTGAACAAAATACAGCAATCTTGTATGTTTTTTTATTTTTATTTTTTTATAGCGGTCAATGTACGGTAATATATACATGGTAGCTTATCTCAGCAGGTCAATACGATTACACCGATACCCAATGTATATTTTTTTATTTTTTACTGCTTTTATACAATAAAAACACTTAATTCAACCGGGAAAATACGGGTTTTATTTTTTTTGTCGTTTTGCATCGCCATAGTCCAGAGCCATAACTTTAAAATTTTCTGTGCTTGTGAGCTGTGTAGGACTTGTTTTTTGCAAGATGAGTTACGTTTTTATTAGTATCATTTTTTGGGGACAAGGCTTTTGATCGCTTTTAAATCCATTTTTTGGGGGCCGGGGGAAGAAAATACGCAATCCTAGTATGTTTTTTATTTTTATTTTTAACGGGGCTCCCGCAGTATCCGTGATAATTCTTTACTCTTGGTCGCTACGATTTTTGGGATACCCTTTTTTAATATTTTTTTTTAAGTAAGCATTTTAAAAAAAAAAAAAAGTTTTTTTAGTGTGAAAAACAAATATGTACTTTAGAGCTATACATTTTCTATTTTTTCGTAACAGAGCTGTAGAACCCCTTTTTTTTCGGGGTGAAAACTTTAAATTGGGGACAAATTTGGCGTTTTGGGGGTTTTTTTTCGTTTTTTTTTTTCCCTTTTATGTGCTGCGGGGTGAACAATAATCTTAATTTTGTAATTTTTTTTTTGGTTTTTTTTTTACGGGGTTCACCGAGGGGTTTAAATTTCATCAGATTTATAGGGGAGTTGTTACCACCGGGGATACCAAATATGGGGACTTTATTTATTTTGATCATTTTTGGGCGATTGTTTGTAAAGGGGGAAAAGGGGGGGGGTACGTATTTTTATTTTAAAAATTTTGTGTTGTTTTTACTGTTTTTTTTCCTTTTTTTTACTTTTTTTTTCACTTATTTTTTTACTTTTCCCCAAAGGGGTTTTTAATGGAGATCTTTAATCTCCATTCAATAAACAGTACATAGCTTGTTGCTATACTTTTTTCCAAAGTCAACTGTCATTAACATGCCGGGCGGGGGCCCACGGGGAAGGGCCGGGGCCCCTGCGCAAGACAACCCGAAGGCATTCTTTTCCCTCCGTGTTGCCCTGTGGGAGGCAAAGCTAAACAATCCCCATCCGTGCGCTGTTTGCCACCGACAGAGACCAAGAGGGGGCGATCTCCTCCTCTCTCTTTTAATTTATTGCGACCCACGTGGGAGAAAATTTTAAGGGGGTTAAACCCCCCCCCCCGGGACGTTTCCGGGGGGGGGCCGACGCTGTGGGATTTTCATGAAATTTAAAACAGTTTGACACCCCCCCCAAACCCCGGAACTCGGGCCTTAAGTTCGCGCATCCCAGGCCCTACCAACTCTGGGCTAAACCCCCCCAAACCCAAACCCTACTTGGGATACGGCCGGGGCCCTGAAGGGGGTTAAATAGCATTTTCCTTAGGGGGGGAAGCATCCTCGCCCCTTTACTCTTTTGGGGGTTTCATCCATCAAAGTCGGGACCCAAAAACTTTGTCCCCAACAAAAGGATTAATTTTAACAAAAAAGAATTCCCCGGGCAATAAATCAAAAATTTGGCCATCCCCCTCCTTCCCCACTACCCCAGTTGGAACCCGGGGGGTTGGGTACGGGAAATCTTGACTTTTTTCCCAAATGACCCATTAAATCCTTCCTTAATTTACAGATTTTTTAAATTAATTTCCAAAAACCCAATTTTTTTCCCAAAATACCTTAAATTAAGACCCTTTTATGTTTTTGGAAATGCCCGACTCCTTCAGAAGGGCCCCTTTATTTTCTTTTTTTTAAAACAAAAAGGGGCAAAAACAAAAAGGAATATCAATTTTTCCTATTTTTTTTTACAAAAAAGGGATCGGGAAACACCAAACCGTTTTAAAAATTGGGAAAAGGGGAGGGGAAGTTAATCTTCCCTTCCCAACCCAAAACCCTGAAAAAAGGCATCTACGCTAGTAAAAAAACCCGGTTTAAGTGTAAACCATTTAAAATTTAAAATAAAAAGATTTTTCATTTTGGAAAAACCTAAACCCAACCAAAACCCTCATTTTTCTCCCTCTCAGCAAATTTTGCTGGGGGAAAGGGGGAAGGGAAACGGTACCCTATCTCACATTGGGGGATTTTCCCCACAATACCAACTTCGGGGTCAAGATAAAAAAAACTGAATTTTTAAAGCCCCCTTTACTTCCCTTTCCCTTAAACCCCCAGCCCTACCCCACCCAAACATTTCTCTTAATTTTTCCATACAATTGGACGGTACTACATCACATTCCCCATAGCCACTAAATTTTCCCTTAAAACTCCTTTGGGAAAGCCCCCTTCCCCCCGCCTCTCAAAGAAATAATTGACAAGTCAACTTTCACAATAGATTTAAATTTCACTCTCTTTTTTCCCCCCCACCGGGGGTGTCAAAAACAAGAAAAAATTTGGGAAATTTGGGGAAAATTTCACCATACAAAGATCACCTCTAGACATTTTCCGCAATCACCAACTAGAGCCAAAGGGAACTACGGGGAACCTAACAAATTTTTGCTCAAGCCGTGAGGCCCCTACGGAACACTGCCCATATTGCTTTTTGGGGTAAAAAATTTAAAATTTTTTTGGGGCCATCTTTTTTCACTATGAAGACAAATTTTTTAAACTTTGTACTCCAATTTTATTATATCGTTTGATGTTAACAAGATGTTATGCCCTGTACCCTTTTTGCCCTCCCTTTTCCTACTGTATTTTGCTTTTTATAAAAAAATCAATAAAAAACACTAGGGGTTTTAAAAAAAAAAAAGGGGAAAAAGACCCTTTAAATTAAAGAAAAAAATTTCCCTTTCCCTTTTCCCCACATTTTTTTTCCCAATATTTGATTTAAGTATCTACACTCCTAATAATACGAAACTTTAAAAACCCCAATTACCGACATGGACAACCGATAAGCCTTTTGGCTGGAAAGGTTTTTTCCTTTCAAATTGGACAAAAGGGTACTTTCCTGGACATCGAAAGGGGCCCTCAAAAACAGAGCTCGCACGATTGCGCAGGGAACCATTGTATATTACAGCGGGCCCATACTCGGGTTTGCAATTTTTAGAAACCAAAGAAAAGACGGGAAGTTAGGGTAAAAAAACCATTTTAAATTACTAAAAAAAATTAAAAATAAAGAATCCAAAACAGAAAGTTCCCATAAAACCCAAAAGGGACAACAAGGGTGAAAAAGGGCCCAAAGCACGATAGGAAAAGTTACATTTTCCCAAAAAAGGTAAAGTAGGTAGTGCAAACGGGTAAAAGCTTTATTTTCCCCGGGACAAACAAAAAGGGGCCATAGGAAAATTACATAGTTTTTCTATTTTTAAAGCCAGATAAAAAAGGGGAAAACAAAGAATCCCAAAAAATTGGTAACCCCCAATTCTTCCCCATTTTGGACCCCGCAACCCCCCACCCCAACCACTTTCGTGTAAAAATAAGCCCAAATCCCTTTCCCTTTTTGAAATTATGTTACAAAATACATATGCTTAAAAAGGGGGAAAAACCCAAAACGTCGCTTCCCACACACACCAAACCCCCCCCTTTCAAAAGCAGCAGGGATGAACAACACCTGACAACCCGCGCGGCGGCAGGGAAAGCGTCCAAGTTCAGGGCCCTCACTGGGCCCTCACTACCCACTTTTGGGAAAGGGGCTACAATAACTGCAAGTGTTTACTCAACTTTGTGAGAAACTTTATATTTCATTTAAATACTTTAAATTTTGATACAGTTAAAAAGGAACCTTTTATTAAGTATCTTTCAGGAATGTTTCATTAGGAGTATCTTTTTACATAATTGTTGCAAATCGAGGCTTTGAGGAAAGTGCCTACGTCTATACTCCTTTGAGTGCGGTTTAAAATTCTTAATAGAGGTCTTAACATTTGTACTGTACCCATACTCTGTTGCCCACAACCAGAGGTCACTCTGGGCACGGCGATTAACCTCTTAGTTGCCACGGTCAATCTCTGTGTCTTAAAGACTAAAAAAAATAAAATAAAACTCAAACACAAAAAATAAAATAAAAACACGTACACCACCCTTTCCCCTTTACAAACGCCAATTGCCCCCAAAAAGATAAAAAATAAATAAAGTACGAATATTTGGTATTGCCGCATGCACAACGACCTAGCCTATAAATCTGTCATGTTATTTAACCCGCATGATAGCAAACGCTGTAAAAATTAACCGAAAAAAACAATAGCTGAACTGCATTTACTCCCTCCCTCCATCATTTTTAAGGCCCAATGTTAAAAAAAAACTGTGGAACACCTGTGGGCTCCAAATGCATAATACACCCCTACATGGGATCTCTGAGGGGTGTTGAATGTAAAATAGGGGTGACTTCTGAAAGGTTTCACCTGTTTTGGTACTTTGGGGGCTGGCACACACCAAAATCTGCATTCCAATAGCCAAACAGCGATTCCTCCCTTGTATAGCCTGCTGTGCACCCAAACAACAGTTTACAGCTACATATAGGGTATTGACGTACTGGGAAGAAATTGCGCAATCATTTTGGGGTGTTTTTTTTCCATGATTCCTTGTGAATATGAAATATTTCCAGCTAAAATTGCAAACTGTTGGAATTTTTTTATTCATTTTCACTGCCTAACGCAAATTTTTTTTTTAAAAAAACACCTGTGGGGTCGAATTACTCACTACACTCCTGCATATGTTCCTTAAGAGGTGTAGTTTCCAATATGAGGTCTTATTATGGATGTTTATTAACTTGTAGCACCTGAGGTTGTCCGCAAACCTGAGATGGTGCCTAAAAAAATTATAATAAAAATGAGACCCCAAAGTCCAGTAAGTGCTCCTCCTATTTTGAGGCTTGTGGTTAAGTCAAATAGCACACTAAGGGCACACATGGGATAGCTCTAAAAACAGTGGAATTGGGGAATCGATTTCGAGTTGCATTTACTTAGTAACATCTTCCGTGTTCCAGTGAATAATGGATAAAAATTGAAAATCTGCAAAAGAAAGGAAAAATTTTAAATTTCACCTCCACTTTGCTTGAATTTATGTGTAATTAAAGTCAATAGACTTCCTAAATGCTGTTTTGTAGTTTCTTAGATGGAGTATTTATGGGAGTATCTAACACACAAATCCCGCAAAGCCACATCAGAACTGGACTGTTCCTTAAAAAAAAATCTATCCTGCAAATTTTTTTGAAAATGGGGATAAGAAATACAAAATATGTAAAACCCCCAATGTAAAAAAATAAAAAGACATTTAAAAATTATGCCAATATACAGTAGACATATGGTAGATGCTATCATAAACTATTTTGTGTGGAATAAGCATCTGTCTTATACGCAGAAATTTTTGAACTTTGAAAATGGCAAATTTTTCTAAATGTTCACAACATTGTGATTTTTTTTCACAATAAAGTAGGATTGTATGGACCAACATTTCTTACTAACTAAAAGCACAATGTATCATGAGAAAACATTCTTTGAATCACATAGATAGGTAAAAGCATCAAAAAGTTATTCCCACATAAATCGACACATTTCAGATTTCAAAAATGGACTCCGTCTTTTGGTCCAAAATTGGCTGCCGCGGTAAAGGGTTAATAACCACCATGTTTTCCAAGCTTGTTATTTACCCATTCAAACACATTTTCCCTAGTGTAAGCCTTCTCATTTTATATACCAACCTTTCACATGGTACTCTATTAAATGCCAGAAACATCTTAACAACAACTGTGAAAATGGACATTAGATCACTAAAAATGTACTTTGTTCTGATAAGTCAACCTTTGTGAATTTTGGTTCCAACTGTCATGTCTTTGTGAGATGCAATAAAGTTGAGCAGATGTGGTTCTAACCAGTAAGGAAGAGAAAGTGTGGTGCTGCTTTCCTGGTGACATTGGTTGGTGGTATATTCAGAATTCAAGGCACACTTAACCAGCATGCCTATCTCAGCATAATGCAGTGACATGCCATCCTATCCGGTTTATACTTATTAGGACCCTCATTTGTTTTTCAAATGACAATGACCCCGAACAAACCTCCAGGCTATGTAAGGGCTGTTTGAGTTGGGTCTCTCACTGTGCCTTCCCCGTCTCTGCTGCTGACACGTTCTTATGAGGTGCATGCGGCAGTTTACGGCTTGCAGGTGCTCACTCCCCCTGTCCAAGTACAGAATTTGAGAAAATTAATCCATCAGTTAAGAGGGATAACTGTAGTAAGGAAGAAAGAAAAGTGATACGAGAACTTCAACAACGTAAACATGTGATAATCAAACCTGCTGATAAAGGGGGAAATGTTGTTCAGTGGCCAAAAATAATGTATGAAAGAGAGGCATTACGTCAACTTCGTGATACACTGCATTACAAAAAACTAACGTTTAACCCTTTTTTTCAAATTTAGGTGTGAACTTTCCTCAATTCTGGATGAGGCTTTCAGTAAAGGTTTAATTACTCAACAACAGCGTAATTGTCTTCTGCCAATGGATCCAACTATCGCTATAATATATCTCTTACCTAAAATCCATAAGAATGCATCAACACCACCTGGGCGGCCTATAGTCTCGGGTAAGAACAACTTATGTGAACCACTATGCAAATATATTGATCATATTTTACGACCTTTTGTTGAAACCCTACCATCGTACATAAAAGATTCATCAGATATTTTAAACAAAATGAAAGATCTTCAATTGGATTCAGATATGCTTATAGTGATTTGTGATGTTGAATCTTGTATACATCTATAAGGCATAGTGATGGTTTGGAGGCAGTACGTTTTTTCTTATTTTCATCAAATTTTGATTCTGATTTTTGTGAGTTTATTTTGGTGTGTTTAGAGTTTTTTCTTTCACACAATTTTTTTCTTTTTCATGATTCTTTTTATTTGCAATTGCAGGGAACTGCCATGGGTGCTTGTTGTGTGCCTACTTACGGGAATCTTTTTTTAGGATGATGGGAGAGAAAAATCTTTCTCACGGACCCGGTAAACATGGTGGATAAGGTTCAAATCTGGAACAGGTATATCGATGATGTCATCATGATCTGGCATGGAACTCCTTCGGAACTTGATACATTTATGCCCCAATCTTAATGATAATCAAGTAATAGAAATTACCTAAAAATTTTTGGGAAGACAAAAATGGATTTCCGGGACATCGAATTTGGTTTGATTTTGGGTTTTCATTTGTTGGATTTGTTCAAAAAAGGAAAAACAGGGTAAATTCTTTACCCCACGCGGGCATCACATCCGAAAAAATTTTTGTGAATATACCGTTTGGGCAGTTTCTGAGAGTAAAAAAATTTTTTTTAATCAGGTAATTTTGAGCGGAGATCGCGAATTTTCAAAAAAGGGTTTAAAGAAAGAGGGGTACCATCAAAAGTGGGTCGAAGGATATGAAGCGCAAGAGATATGGGGTAGAACCAATTATTTAAAAGGGAAAGGGAAAGTACTAATTCAAACTCGTGAGATTTATTTTAACCCTTTTTTCCATTGGAATGAAATCGGGGGGTGATGACAAAATATTTGGGGTATTCTAAACTGATCCCTTCTGTCGAATATTTCCCTTTTTCCTAGAAGATCCAAAAATTTGGGGGCATATTGTTCATAGCCATCATGTTGGGACACAAACCCCAAACTTGTTTTGGGGCAAAAAAGGGCCTGCCCTTTGGGGGGTACACCATGTGGGGAAAAGTGTGGCTTGTCCCAATATGGGAAAGCACTTCCTTTTGTAATCAAAGAGAGGATAAGGAATTTTTTTAAAAAACATTATCAATTTTAACACGTTGGGGTTATTTATATGGCCAAAAGCCCCTGTGGCTTGAAATATGTGGGGGTGACATCTCGGCAGTTAAAAAATAGAATCGGGAAAAATGTTTTGAGCATTTAGTTGCGAAAAAAATGAGGTGGAAATTAATACTCTACAAAAAATTCCGAAAAAATTTCAATTATTTCGTTGTGTTCGAGTCGCTACGGTTTAAAGGGGAAATTTATAGGGGTTTTGTTTTTGTGACGAGTAGGGAATTGCAAAAATCCTTGACAGAAGAGGTACGATGGGTTTAGTTTTGGATAAAAAGCACCAAAAGACTTAATGATCACTTAGTTTATTCCTTTTTTGTAATAATTTTAAATTTTATGTGTTATTTGTTTTTTTTGAAGTTTGTTGTTTTTTCTGATTTTAATTTATTTTTATTTGGTTTTGCATGATTTGGATCCGATGAGAATAAATTTTTAAAACAAGTTTTGTATGGTGGAAAATCTAAAAAAGAAAAAAAGTTACAGTGATGGGTTTAAGGGTAAGGATAAAGAAGAAAAATTTATGATTTATTATTTTAAATTTTTTTTGTTTTTTTTTCCCCTACATTATTCATGCGTTATTAAATCTGTGTTTGTTTGTATTATTATCCCCATATTCATGATGTTTTTCATCATGTGTATATAATTTGCATTAATTTATTTTTTTGGTTTTTTTTTGGAGAATTTTAATTTTTTAAAAGGGTGTATATTAGTATTATAGGTATGCACATTTTGGTATGAGGATTATCATTTTATTTATGTAATTTTTTCTAAAATATTAATGTATGGATGCTAGATCTTTATGGACTATTAACCATTTTTATTATGTATTTTTTTTTGGTATTAGGGGGGGATAATATTGCACATTTTCCCACATTTTATACATCAGGGCCCCTTTTATTGGTACCCCATGCTGTAAGGGGTTGGGACCCCCGGGATGAGATCTGGTGATGGGAGGCCATTTGAGTACAGTAACTCATTTCTGTTCAAGGGGAAACCCGTCTGAGTGATTCCCGCTTTTTGACATGGGGCATTTTCTGCTGAAAGTAGCCATCAGATTTGGGGACATTGTGGTCATAAAGGGATGGACATGGTCAGCAACAATACTCAGGTAGGCTTTGGGGTTTGCAACGGGTGTCAATTGGTAAAGGGGCCCCAAAAACCAAAAAAATATTCCCCCCCCCCCATGAACCACAAACCCCCACCGAACCCTTGTACAAAAAGGAGGGGATCCTGCTTTCTGTTGTTTACGCCCCAAATTCTGACCCTACCATCCGAATGTCGCAGCGAAATCGAGACTCATCCCAGGCAACGTTTTTCCAATTTCTACTGTCCAATTCGTGAGTTGGGCAAAAAGGAGCCTCGTTTCCTGTTTTATTGGAAAAGGGGTGGCACCCGGTGTGGTTTCTGTGCTGTAGCCCCTCTGCCTCAAAATTCGGTACGGGCGTTCAGAGTGCTCTTTTGACCTTGGTTTAAAGGGTGGTATTTGAGTCACTGTTGCCCTTTTACAGCTCGAAACCCGTCTCCCCATTTTCCTTTGACCCTGGGGATCAAAAAGGCATTTCCCCCCCCGGGGCTGCCCCTCCGGGGTGTTTTTTTTTCGGACCATTTTTCTGTAAAAACCCAGAGATGGGTGTGCGTGAAAATCCCAGGGGATCACAGTTTTGAAATCTCAGACCAGCCCTTTGGGACCAATAACCAACCAGTTCAAAGGCACTCAAAACCCTTTTTCCCCCTATGTGCTCGGTTTGAACTGAGGAGATTTTCTTGACCATGTCTACAGCCCAAATGCACTGAGTTGCCGCCATGTGTTTGGGTGTTAGAAATTAAGTGTTAACGAGCAGTTGGACGGTGACCTAATAAAGGGCCCGGGGAGTGTATTTTATTCAATATTTTTATATATGTATGCACAGATTTTTATGGTTTTTTATACGTGTATTATGTATTATGTATTAATTTTTGTATCATGACTCTTTTTATCTTTAGAATTATTGGTGTTAGAAAAAATGGATAACTTTTTTTTTATTTATTCTTTTTATCTTGTTCCCCCTTTTTTGTGTAATTTGAGGGATCTAAATATATTCCTATATAGCCATACCATGCAGTACATCTTTTTCATATAGCCTCCCAGTTGTTGAACATTAGTTTTTTCGTGCTTCGTTTGTTGGATTGGCCCCCCGTTTTGGGGGGCCCCCATTTTTTTGTGGGCCCCCTGTCTGCTGCATTGCGCTGGTAATGAGCCCTCCGGGGAATTTCTTTGAGCATTTTTTTTGGCTATCGGCGTCTTTAGTGCGGGGAGCCCCGTGGCATCGCGGCGTGTCTAGGTGCACTTGGGGGCTCCGATCGGTTGGGGGTTCTCGTTGGATGGGGGCTGGGAGATTATTCATTCACGACAGGTGAGAGGGCTTTTCTTGGCGGGTTTTAATTTTTTAAATCCCTTTGGAAAAAACAAATAAATTTAAACCCCCTCAAAACCCCGGGCGGTAAAACCCGGCGTTGGGGTTTCGTGCCTCATACCTTGGTCTGTAACTTATTTTTTATTTTTCAGCTTTTGCCTTTATATTATCTTTATATCTTATGGTATCATTGGGTTTTGTTTTTTGCTGATTTGTTATTGTGATATTGCGGGGTTTTTGGGGTATTTATTGAAATTATTTATGGTACAGTTTCCAAGGGAGGTTTTTCCATATTGCTGTGTGTATGTTTTTTGGGTGTATTGGTTTATGAAAAAAAAAAGATTATAATTTTTTTGGGTTTTTGGGTTGGTTTTTGGCGGAAATAGGGTTTTCCCAAAACCCTGGGATACTTTTTTGATTTTAAAATTTGGTTTTTGGCATAGTTAAGCACTTTTTTTATGAAATTTTTTGATGTACCATTGCTACTTTTCCTTTTAACGTGTACTCCCCTTTCTGCCCCTCCTGCCCAGGACCCCCCAATTACAATAAAAAATGCCATTTGCCTTTCCCTTTAAATGCAGAGTGCTTGTCCCCGGGGCAACCCAGAAAGGGGAGGGGAGGCGCCGCAGTTGTGGGCAGATACGGATGAGTGACAGTAAGGCTATTTCTACACAGCATGGACAAAAAACAACCTAAAAACCAAATACTAAAAACGTTCATAGAACTGAGTTTTTTGTCCACTGCCTGTCAAAAGCAGCTGAAAAAAAGTCTGTTGTGTGGCGTGTTTTTTGCTCGTCTTTTGTTCTGCTTTTTAATATATGCACAAACCTTGCCATTGGATTTAAACTCCAACCTACAGGTGGAGTTTACAAGTTTATTAGTCACTCCCTTTAGGTCACAGTTGCCATTTTGAGTACATTGTCCTTTGTGTGCTGCAGCGTGCTCCTATTTTTTAATTCTTTTTTTTATAAATGAGTGGATCACCTACAATTCCGACATCAGATTCCAGTAGCAACGAGGAACAGCAGCATGTCGATAAACTGCTTCCACACATCAAAGTAAGCCTACTGGAAAAGTGCCTCTTTATGGTAGTGATACACAATGGGGGACATTTATCAACTTTGGCACGTCGAAGTACATTGATTCCCGTTTTTTTGGTAAAAAAATGTGCCTGATGTATGCTGGTGGCCAAAGTGCGCTCATGAACGCTGTGTAAACTTCGACGCCTCCGACTCAGTCAGACCACATTGAAATAGGTCTGCCTGTCAGAGCTGTCATGCGCATCACTTTGCCGCCCCGCATTCATACATGCATCGAAGTTTTTGAATGTGGTGCGTCCCAGCCCAGAACGCCCACAGAACGCCCCTTCATTTTAGGCGCATTCCAGAGTGGCGAAGCTTTTGCAGAATGCGCCTAACACATAGGGTAGGTGCATCTGACAGCGGAGCCGGCACAGTGAGGCGCATTATCGCCAGAAAAAGAAGTGAAAAGCCCATCATACATGCTCTAAAGTGTTCTACTTGTCAGGAGAAAGGGCTTTAAAAAACATTTTTGTTTATCAAAATTATAGTCGGTGGTATTTAGTATTTAGTTGTTAATAGAACATCTACAGATTATGTTGCAGATAACGTGTATTTTTATGGATTCCAATATGTCTCTAATAGTGTATATTGTTATTGATTTTGTTGCTAATAAACGTCTTATTACACCGACCCCTATAAAAGGGGGCACCAATTTTGCCACAAAACTGGGGAAAAAATTATTAACTCGAGTAGCAGGGTACTGGTTAATTTAAAAAATAATAATGGGTACCAAAAAAATTACAAAAGGGAGGTTGGGAGTTTAATGCCCCCACAGCCAGGTAAGGAGTTTAAAATCCCCCAGGGAGGTAGAGGCAATTATAGGCAGTTTAATGTCCCCCATAGGCAGGTATAGGCAGTTTAATGTCAATTATAGGCAGGTATATGTCCCCAATAGGCAGGTATATGTCCCACATAGGCAGGTATATGTCTCCCATAGACAGGTATAGGCAGGTATACAATATATCCCCCCTAGACAGGTATAGGCAAGTATAGGAAGGTATATTTCCCCCATAGGCAGGTACAGGCAGGCATATGTCCCACATAGGCAGGTATAGGCAGGTATATGTCACCTATAGGCAGGTATATGTCTCCCATAGGCAGGTATAGGCAGGGTTTTTTTTTTTTTTAATTTAAAAATACAAGTGCTTACCTCTCTCCCCCGCTGCTCCGATGCACTGCATTTTCTTCCTGGCACAGGTGGCGTGATGACACAGTACGCTGCCTGTGCCGGAAACTCCAGAGGGAGCTGCAAGTCTACTTGCAGGAGTCCTATTGCGGAGCAGAGAGCGAGCGCTCCCTGCTCCGCAATAGTATCTTCCATAGGCGTAACATTCTAAGCTGATTCTAATATATAGTATATCAAATTCTACACATCTATGCTATTTTGATGTTGCTGATGGTAAGTATTTGGTTGTTAACTTAATAATACAGTTTGATAATTACTGAAGTTTAGAGCTGGACTTGGACTAAAAAGCAGCCCTGGCAATGAAGCCGAACCGGCCCACCTATAATATTTCCCCCTCCACATGGACATAGAAAACGTTGCACAATGCAGAAAATTTAGCTTAATCCCCACCCCATTCCCCCATCACTACTCCATTAAAGTTGTTATACACACAACAGAATGAGGAAAATAAAAAAAAAACAATCTCACTTTACCCCTAGGCATCACTCATCACATACTGTACCCCAAAATTTATTTTATTGCATCGCATACACCAGAAATGACATCATTCACTGAAACCCAGAAATTAATTATACTACACATGGTAGCCACAGAAATTACATTACTAACTGCACATTATGGATGAATTCCACATTGTACTCAAGAAATAATGTAATTCACTGTACCCCTAAAAATTATTAGATTACACACCGAGCCCTAGAAATGAATTACATTACACACTGTACTCCAGAGATTACATCACACCATATCCCAGAGATTATATTATACACCGTACCCCAAAGATTACTACATTACACACTGTAAGCCCAGAGATAACATTACACTGTACACCAGAGATTATTAAATTACAGACTGTACCCCAGAGATAACATTACACACTGTGCACCAGAGATTATTACATTACTCACTGTACCCAAGAGACTAACTACATTAGACAAGGTATCCCAGAAATTGTGTGTGTATATATGCATATATTGAACACAGATATACTACACACTTAGGCTATGTTTACACGGCATAATTACGCCCCGCAATTACGCCGTGTTTTCGGGAGCTAATTGACATGTCACTTATCTCCCTCCGCTGCGTATTGTCAGAGCGGGGAGAGGAGGCGTAATCCATAGTTCTCTATGAGAACTGTGGATTATCGTAATGACTGGGACGTATCTCGCCCTGTATTGAGTGCAGTATGGCGCAAAATACCGGACGGAATACTTACCAATTTAAGCCGTGTGAACTTAGCCTTAGGGTGTCCACATGACGGTTTTTCGGCACTGACAGTGTCATTTGCTTGTTGGAAAATAGGTTACTGACATTTGTAGCTTGTATGGCTGCTATGCGGCTAGTGATGGGTTGTCTTTCCCGGGACGGTCCCAGTGTCGAGTGGGAGGCCGTCCCCACATTCCAGGACGGGGTTTTGGTAGGTCTCTGGAGACCTATTAAAGGCCTCCTACTACAGGTGATCAGGGGGTGTGGTCTTCCAGCTGGCAGTGCAGCAGAGGAGCTGGAGAGAGGCTCTTGCTCCCCAGAGGCTTGAGAGAAGCCAGAACCAGTGAGCTCTGTTAATGTGTGTGTGGTGCATTGGCGATAGGCCTTGACCACACATTAGAGATGGACATCATATGTTCAGGTAGTGGCTAGAGGGCGTGAGGATTTATTTTGTGGTGTTATGTTTCTGTATGTTGTTTTCCCATGCCTCAATAAAGCTGACTGAGGCCAGTTGAAGACAGAAGCCTTTGTGTGCCTCTACCATTTATGAAAGACTGCGATCCGAGAGCTAAGTACCCCCAGGACAGTCCAAAATGGCGTCGAGATGCAAGTGAGGTGTCACAATATATATACATACTAGACACATGGCTGTGCATACCCTGCTCACATGCACACCACACACAATGCCTAGCACCCTTGTCCCCTCCTCACCTGTCTCCTGTAGTCTGGTGTAGTCGTCAGCTTCTTCCTCCCACTATGGACAGGGAAGGCAGGGGGCCACTGATTCATCTGGCAGGATTTTCTCCTTGAGGGCCGAGCATATGGTAAGTGTTATATGGGGACGGAAAGGTACCTACACAGCCCCAGATACAGTGTGTGCTGGACTGTGAGCAGCGTTTTGATTAGTGAAGCAGTCCCTGCCTACTCCTTCCCTACCAATCAGCTCTCACTCTGCACTGAAACTTGAGGCTGCTACCTACTCTGTCTCTCCAAGATGCACAGAAATATAGGAGGCAGAGGGTTGACTTCTTTCTCCTCTGTGCTTTGTCCTCCTTCACTTACAGTCTTCCCCTTCTTTCATGTGGATTATTTTTTTATTGAAGTGACTAAAAAGTGGGGGGACGGCCCCCCACCCAGAAAAAAGTGGGGGGACCAGTCTTCTCCGCCTTCCCCCCTAAACATACACCTATCTTCAGCTGTATGTGCTCCCAGAGGAAGCGCATACAGCTGAATAGATCACCGCCAGCGCCCGGGCCATGGCAGTGCCCAGATGCTGTCGGCTGACTGGAGAGTCAGCTGTTTGCGCTACCAGAGGAGTCGCATACAGCTGTAGAGATCGCTGCCAGCGCCCGGGCCATGGCAGTGACCAAATGCTGTCGGCTGACTGGAGAGTCAGCTGTTTACGCTACCAGAGGAGTCGCATACAGCTGAAGAGATCGCCGCCAGTGCATGGGCCATGGCAGCGCCCGGATGCCAACGGTGACTCCAAAGAATAAATTATAAGCCAAGGAATGCTTTTTCAGCACATTTTTTGTGCTGAAAAACTTGGCTTATACTCGGGTATATATGGTATATTGTTGCGAATTGTTTGCTAATAGCATAAAAAGTTGTTGATTATTTCACTCACAATGTATATGGTTGCTGAGTTTGTCGCAAATATCTTATATAGTTGCGGATGCTGTTGGTAATAACATAAAATGTGTTTTTTTAATGCTTTTAACATATATTGTTGCTGAGTTTGTCACTAATAACGTATATTGTTGCGGATTGTGTCACCAATATTGCAAAATGTGGAGGATTCTTTTGCTAATATTGTAAATAGTTGTGAATTTTGTCGCTAATAATGAAAAAGATGGCAGATTTTGTCAATAATAATGCACATTTTTGCACAATTTGCCACTATTAACTTAAAATGTTGCGGATTTTGATGCAAATATCGTAAATTGTTTTTGTTGGTATTGATGTAAAAATTTGTGGATTTTGTTTTTTTTTTTTGGTAATAATGTAAAATGTTGTTGATTTTATTGCTAATATGGTAAAAATGTACGGCTTTTGTCGCTAGTCACGTAAAAAGTTGCAGATTTTGTTGCTAATAAAAAAAAAGTTGTGTATTTTGTTGATAATAGTGCAAATTGAGTGGATTTCGTCACTGATATTGTAAATTGTAGTGGAATTTTTCTCTATTAATGTAAAAAGTTTCGGATTTGGTTTCAAATATTGTAAATTGTTGTGGATTTTGTCTCTATGGACCTTAAAAAGTTGCGGATTTTGTTGCAAATATCTTAAATTGTTGTAGATTTTGTCTCTATGGCCCTTAAAAAGTTGTGGATTTTGTCACTTATACCGTAAATTGTTGTGGATTTTGTCACTATTGTAAAAACCTGCAGATTTCGTCGAAATTGAAGTAAAAAGTCTTGGATTTTGTTCTTATTAAAGTAAATAGTTGCATATTTTGTACTAGTATTGTAAAATTTTGTCGCTAATAAAGTTATGTTGCTTGTCTGTATAGGCTGCTGAAAGATTTCTCTACTGGGTCCATCCAATAAATGCCCGGCGTTATGAACGTGGACACATCGGACACTTGTATGCAGAATGGAGAAGGTATAAACTGTTGTCTTTACTTTTTAAGGACTATATTGATGGAATCATATCACTATTCCCTTTTCGGCATAGTAAAGTTCAAATTTATTTTCTTTTGGTTGTAGTTTTCCTGAAAATTGTTTTCGAGTTTACATGAAGGCCTTCGATAGGCTAGTGGAGATTGTGGGTCCACATATAAGCAGACAGGATACATGGATGCATTCAGCCATCAATTCCACTGACCGACTGCTAGTAACTTTTGTTTTCAAAAATCATTTAGTCTTGAGTCTGTCTCGTGGTGTTATGAAATTTTGATTGGAATTGTACTTTATTAAAGCCATTTACTGGTACATGTGTCCATGATGCCAAATTTTCTTTTTTTTTTTTAGGTTTCTGGTAACTGGAGATAGCTACAGTTCTCTACACCTGCAGTTTCGGGTTGAAAAATCTACCATTGGCAAGATTGTGATGGATACATGAAATGATCTGACAGCACTTACAACTAATTGTGATGCCTAGCCTTCACCCCCCTCTCTTGAGCTTTGGCTACAGATCGCCGAAAAGTTTCAATCTATAGCCGATTTCCCAAACTGCATGGGTGCTGTTGACAGAAAGCACATACAACGAGTGCAGCAGCCAACACACTCAAGATCATTATTTTTTAATTATAAAAAATATTTTCCTGTGGTCGTGATGGCAGTGGCTGATGCACAATCAAAGTTTGTTGCCATTGAAGTCGGCGCCTATGGCAGTGCTGTGGACTCCCAGGTGTTGCTAACATCACAAATTGGTCTTACAGTGCTGCAGAATTTAATCACAGTACCACCACCAACTGCACTGCCTGGAACATCCCATGTAGTCCCATATGAGATGGTAACAGATGAGGCTTTCCTGCTGATGAACGACATGCTGCGGCCCTTCCCCCAGACTGGACTGTATGTGCAGAAGCGGGTATTTCATGCCTGTTTAAGTCACGCATGCAAATGTGTTGAATGCGCCTTTAGTATTCTGTCAGTTAAGTGGAAGATTTTCACTGGACCTCTGCAGCTGATGGCGGAAACTGTGGATCTTGTGATAAAAGTGGCCCACGTCTTACATAATTATGTATAGGACTATGAAATCCACCAGGATGTGGAAGAGGAGACACAGTCTGCTTTTATCGAATCGCCACTGCCATTGAAAGTAGGCCGTCCTTCATCTACAGCTGTTCCTGTGAGAGAAACCTTAACTGACTACTTCATGAGTCCCGAAGGTGCCGTGTGCTGGCAATTTGCCTGCTTCCATCATCGCTGTCTCCAGCACTGATGGCTGACCAAGTTTGTTACCATGTTTCCTGTCTGTCCCTAATAACATCTGTCCAAATACGGAATAGGCCCCGATCTTCACAGTTTGACATGTTTTGTGCTATATTTTTAATTTTGGTTGTACAAAAATAATTTTTTTTCCAAAAATTCTATTTTGTTGTCTTTATTGCCCTTTATTTTTCTAAATTCATTGATACTACAAAGTAACTATAGCAAAACTTTGATATACAATGTCCCAATGACACTAAATATATGGTTTAATCTTGCAAAGAGTCAAAAAAAATTATTGATATGAACATTTCTGTAAGGAAAGTACTACAAAATAAACAGAAGACAAGGTGCAAAGTGTAAAAAATGTACTTAAAATTTATAAACTATAATATATATAAACAAAAAATAAAAATTTGTAAAGTGCAAAGTTTAACAAGTGAAAGAAAAAAAACATTAATTACAAATCCTCATATCTTGGAGAAAATTGGGAGGGAGAAGAGGATGTACTAGGATGTGATAGGGACATGTAGGGGCACCCACTGCTGTGGTATTGATATGGGTGATACCTTACACCCCCAGCAGTGGGCAGGTGTTTTTTTTGTGGTAAAATGGATTGGGGAGGTGGTTGTTGGTGGACAAGTGGTTAGGAAGTTGGTGTGGGGGAGGGGGTTGTTGAGGAACAGGGAGCTGCTAAGGTTCATTCTGCACAAGTTCTTCTAGACCCGGCTAGTGAAGGCATGGGGGAAAGAAGCACCTTCCACCCCTGCCATCTACTGCAGGCCAGAGATAATAAGACTTATATCGCTGGGGCATGAGCGAGAGTCACTCGCTCACGCCCCAGTTTTGCAGCTGAAAGGAGGCAAAACTCCATACAATTGTCTCGTTGAGACTGTTGCATACTGCGGGTGCGATGGGCAATGCAGTATGCATAATAATCGTAGTTGTCATCACCATCCATATGTCTAATAAATGACAGAGTCCATTCCTCTACTTCCAGCTCTCTCTCCCAGTCGCTGACATGACAAGGTGAATTGGATGGTATGTGGACGTGGTCTTGGGATGTCCTCTTGGATGGCAACAGCAGGAGCGGAAGATGTGGTCATTGCTGCTGAGGGCGCTGCAGCAGGGGGGCACTTCTTCAGATGTAGAGTCCATTATGGAACCATAGTATGTCGATTCCACCCCTGAAGGTCCAGGCAGTTCATCTAATTCCCCCTCTGCTTCCTGGGTGGTTGAGGCGCATGTGAAAGGGGTGGTTTCCCTCTCCTGGCTTTCATCTACTGCAGGGACCGGCGCCATGGGAATCCGAACATTGCCCGATGACCTATGCAATAAATATGACATAGATTAATAATGTGAAACGTTATCATCATTAAATAACCTTTACATTATTCATAATTACTTACTGGTGTAGTCCATGCTGAGGCATGATGAATGCCAGATCATCGTTGTACGAAACCTTTGTCCGACGGGAGGGAGAGGCCCACTTCGTTCGGCTTGTCGGTGGATCCTCACGAAGTGGTCACGCAATCTCTTCCACCTTTTTCTGACATCATCAACTGTTGGCAATAGAAACTTACAATTAATGTTGTAGCCCAAACAACACAGTCATTATAGTAATTGAAGCATTCAGGGCGACATGTATGAAGCTCGCCGGGTCGGGGCGCGCTTTTCCGCTAGTTTTCTGGCGAAATCTGCGCCTGATTTATGTCGGGGCTGGGGCGCGCTCATACATTCCATGTAAAGTCCGCTGCGCCTCGCCAGTGTGTTAGGCGCAGTGCGGGACTTAAGCGCAGTGCGGCGCTGCGCCTGAGATTCGCTGCCGGAGGTAGAGCGGTCATCGATGCGGGGAAAAGTCCGCCGCGCCTCGCCAGTGTGTTAGGCGCAGTGCGGGACTGAGGCGCAGAGCGGTGCTGCGCCGAAGATTCGCCGACCGAGGAGGTGCCCTCATACATGCAGGGAAAAGTTCCCTGCACCTCGCCAGTGTGTGGGGCACAGTGCGGGGACATGGGCGCAGTGCGGGACTTAGGTGCCGTGCGGGACTGCGCCGAAAATCTGTTCCGATGCGAGACAGGCTGGAAAACAGCGAGAAATCATTCCACATGTCGGTGCAGAGTATGAATCAAAAGTCGCCTTTATAAAGGCGTTCAACATTCTCAGAAAAAGAGCTGAAACCTTAAAAATTAAAAATACATAAAACAAAATCACTTTCCAATATCCTAATTCAAGAATTAGGATATAGGAAATTAGCGGGAAATACAGTAATTCAAATTCTGAAAGCTATTCTCATTGGTCGGCATAAACCGGCCAATCAGAATAGGAGCGACAGTGAACCATTAAAACCTATGGAGAACTATTGACCAATCAGAATCAAAGGCGGGACAGTTCAAAATACAGTAAAAATGCAGAATAGAGCTGATTGGTTGAGCTAGCGGTGGCTTGGCTATCCCAGCCAATCAGAGCGCGAGCTACTTCTCCCATTGAAGTCTATGGAGAGATGGGCGCAATGCAATCTCGGCGCTCAGCGCCGTGCGTCATGGAGTATGACTAAATAAATCATTTTTATTAAGTGTAAAACATGATCAGATAAAGCGCTGAAACCTTCTATAAATATACATTAATAAAATCCCTAACAACGCGTTTGTCGCCGAGACCGGCACTACATAAGGAATTGCAATAGAGAGAATTGCCGGGAAATACAGTAATTCAAATTGTTTAAGCTCTTCTCATTGGTCGGCATAAACCAGCCAATCAGAATAGGAGCGACAGTGTCCCATTAAAACTATGGAGAACTATTGACCAATCAGAATAGGATCGACAAAGACCCATTATTTCCTATGGAGAAGTTTTGACCAATCAATATCCAAGGCGGGACTGTTCAAAATACAGTAAAAATGCAGAATAGAGCTGATTGGTTGAGCTAGCGGTGGCTTGGCTATCCTAGCCAATCAGAGCGCGAGCTACTTCTCCCATTGTAGTCTATGGAGAGAGCGGCGCACTGAAATCTCGGCGCTCAGCGCCGTGCGGCATGAAGTATTAATAAAAAAAATCATTTTGATTAAGTGTAAAACATTGTCAGATAAAGAGCTAAAACCTTCTGTAAAAATAAATCAGTTAAAACTCCGAACAACGCGTTTGTCGGCGAGACTGGCGCTACATAGGGAATTGCAATAGAGAGAATCGCCGGGAAATACAGTAATTCAAATTGTTTAAGCTCTTCTGATTGGTCGGCATAAACCAGCCAATCAGAATAGGAGCGACAGTGGCCCATTATATCCTATGGAGGAGAATTGACCAATCAGAATAGGAGCGACAAAGACCCATTATAACCTATGGAGAAAAATTGACCAATCATATTCAAAGGCGGGACAGTTCAAAATACAGTAAAAAGGCAGAAACGAGCTGATTGGTTGAGCTAGCGGGGGCTCGTCCAGCTTAGCCAATCAGAGCACGAGCTACTTTCTCATAGAGTTCTATGGGGAAAAGAAATTCCGAGCGAGCTCTGTGATTGGCTAAGTTAAAAGAGGCGCCGTTATTTGGACCAATGGGAGAGCGAGCGACGCTCCTATGGGTTTTCTAATGCAATCTGAAATAAAACTGTACATGGCCGAAATCAAATTATAAGACTACAGAAGTTGTCCCGATGTGTATATAAAATGAATAATAATATGGGGGTAAAGAAAAAAAATATTAAATCAATAAAATCATGTTTATTTCTTTCTTTTCGTTGCACCCATACTATTGATCCTTGGATAACGAGCCAATCAGCTCTTTTCTGTATTTTTACTGTATTTTGAACTGGATTTTGATTGGTCAAAACTTGTCCATAGGATATAATGGGTCTTTGTCGCTCCAATTCTGATTGGTCAGTAGTTCTCCATAGGTTTTAATGGGACACTGTTGCTCCTATTCTGATTGGCTGGTTTATGCCGACCAATGAGAAGAGCTTAAACAATTTGAATTACTGTATTTCCCGGCAATTCTCTATATTGCAATTCCTTATGTAGCGCCGGTCTCGGCGACAAACGCGTTGTTAGGGATTTAACTGCTTTATTTTTAAAGAAGGTTTCAGCGCTTTATCTGATGTTTTACACTTAATAAAAATTATTTTTTTATTCATGCTCCATGCCGCACGGCGCTGAGCCCCGAGATTGCATTGCGCCGATCTCTCCATAGACTACAATGGGAGAAGTAGCTCGCGCTCTGATTGGCTGGGATAGCCAAGCCCCCGCCGCATTAACCAATCAGCTCTTTTCTGCATTTTTACTGTATTTTGAACTGTCCCGCCTTGTATTTCGATTGGTTTAAAATTCTCCATAGGCTATAATGGGTCTTTGTCACTCCTATTCTGATTGGCCAAGATAGCCAAGCCCCCGCTAGCTCAACCAATCAGCTCTTTTCTGCATTTTTACTGTATTTTGAACTGGTCAATCGTTCTCCATAGGTTTTAATGGTTCACTGTCGCTCCTATTCTGATTGGCCGGTTTATGCCGACCAATGAGAATAGCTTTCAGAATTTGAATTACTGTATTTCCCGGCAATTTCCAATATCCGATTTCTTGATATTGCGCCGTTCTAGATTTTTGGAAAGTGATTTTTTTTTAAATTCTTTTTATTTTTGAGGTTCAGCTCTTTTCTGACTTTATAAAGGCGATTTTTTCGGATTCATACTCCTGCTGTACGGAGCGGGGCGCCGAGATTTCTGTTGCGATCTTCTATCTGCGTCCTCGCATGTTCCGTTCTCGCTGCACTTCGCCGCCGGAGTATTTAGACCAAAATAAACCAGGTCTGCCTGTCGGAGCTGCCGAGCTTTGCACTGCGCCTCGCTTTGCCGACTCGCGATCGTACATGCCTCGGAGTTTTCCAGCGCGCCGCGTCCCGCCCCGGAACGCCTACACCGTGCCCACACCGCGCCCACTGCCCGCCCCTTCATGCGGGGCGCAGCTGAAAGTGGCAAACGCTGTGCCTAACACTGCATCCCTGCGTCCGACAGGGGGATTCGGGCCGGGAGGCGCAGAATACGCCTGAAAACAGGCGTAAAGCCCGTTCATACATGTCCCACATACGCACAGGCCTGGACTGCCCGTAGGGCACACCGGGCAAATGCCCGGTGGGCCGCTGGGGTCCGGGCTGCAGCGCCGG
Organism: Phyllomedusa bahiana; assembly: GCA_025379985.1. Taxonomy (NCBI): domain Eukaryota; kingdom Metazoa; phylum Chordata; class Amphibia; order Anura; family Hylidae; genus Phyllomedusa; species Phyllomedusa bahiana. The sequence goes on along the minus strand of JAODAL010010397.1, from coordinate 9,542 downwards.
CTCGGATCGCCCACCAAGGAGGCCGGTGTCCCCCCCCGGCGGGCCCCGAGTACCGGCGCCGGTCTGTGGCGCACATTCAGGGGCCGCAACGATCGCATCTGTGACCAGACCCCTGTGCCCTGTCACAGACCCAGCCATGCAGCCAACACGGCCGCCGCCTGCACCGTGTGGCGCAAGCAGCGGCCGAGGCTGAACAGCCAGGATCTTCTGATCCTGTCTGTTCAGCTCCCAGGAGGCCGCGCAGCTCCCAGGAGGCCGCGCAGCAGGAGCGCGACGTAATGACATCATCACGCACCTGTTCCGCGACCTGTCCCAGGAAGCCAGCCAGGAAGCACTGCCCTGCCTACCTATATACTGCCCCTGGCTGCCTATATACTGCCCTGCCTGCCTATACACTGCCCTGCCTACCTATATACTGCCCCTGGCTGCCTATACACTGCCCTGCCTACCTATATACTGTCCCTGGATGCCTATATACTGCCCTGCCTGCCTATATACTGCCCCTGGCTGCCTATACACTGCCCTGCCTACCTATATACTGCCCCTGGCTGCCTATATACTGCCCTGCCTACCTATATACTGCCCTGCCTGCCTATACACTGCCCTGCCTACCTATATACTGCCCTGCCTGCCTATATACTGCCCTGCCTACCTATATACTGCCCTGCCTGCCTATATACTGCCCTGCCTACCTATATACTGCCCTACCTACCTATATACTGCCCTGCCTACCTATATACTGCCCCTGGCTGCCTATACACTGCCCTGCCTACCTATACACTGCCCTGCCTACCTATATACTGACCCTGCCTGTCTATACACTGCCCTGCCTACCTATATACTGCCCTTGGCTACCTATACTGCCCTGCCTGCCTATACACTGCCCTGCCTACCTATATACTGCCCCTGGCTGCCTATACACTGCCCTGCCTACCTATATACTGGCCCTTGCTGCCTATAAGTGGCCCTGCCGACCTACATACTGGCCCTGCCTGCCTATATACTGGCCCTGCCTATATACTAGCCCTGCCTACCTAATAGGGGTCTACCTATTTACATGCCATTTATCTGCCATTTTTTAATTTCTAATTTTTAGGGTCTAACATACGCTGTTTGGGGAATTGATAGGAAAGTGCTGAAAAAGAGAGGAGTCTAAGATGTATTTGTGGTAAATTCTACAGGGACGAGTAGTGACCGGGAGAAGAAGACATTTCATTCCGTACTGGACAGAGAAAAAATGGAAGTGAACAACTCATCAGGGAAGACATCATGGAGGTTTTGGCCAGATGCAGAAGAAAAGGAGAAGAGAACAACTGCTATCAGAGATGACGTCTCCCGTGAGTCCCTGCTGTCAAGGATCATTTTATTTCTGTGTTGAGTCAGTGCTGTATTCATGTGATGGTGACCTGACTACTGGTGATGTGATTGGTGGGGTTGTAGGTTATGTTGGTGCTTATGTAGTGTCAGTGTGGGCTTGTCCCTGATTGTAAAGCAAGTGCACACCTGACTCTGTTATGAGGGGTTTCTCTGCACCACTTTTTCTTTTTTGCTTGTGTTTAGGGAGCTCTCACATGGAGCGGTTTTGCTGCATTTTTTGATGCGTTTTTTGTGAAGAAATGTACAGCATTAACTACTCTGCCTTTCTGCACAAAACCGCACCAAAAACACATCAAAAACGGACCAAAAATGCTCTGTGTGAAAGCACCTCATAGTGTAGTTTATTTTAGAAAGTGGCGAGGTGCGAGAACAAGGGAAATTTTGTAAGCAGATATTGTATGTGGGCTGGTGGGGGCTTTGTGCCAGGGCTGATTTTTATTCCCATTCCGGCCCAGCATACGCAAGAGCCGCAGAGATGCATGTAGACAGGTTACGTCAAAACGCATGCACTTTGGTCTGTAACCTCTCTGTCGAACATGCAAAGATGAGACCTTTCTGAATCAGTGTCAAAATGTCAAAACATGCAGGCTCCTCAAAGCCACGTCAGAACTGGACTGGTCCCTGTATATTGCAAATTTTCTTGAAAATGTGAGAAATTACTAATAAATTTCTAAGTCCTCCAATGTAAAAAAGTAAAAAGACATTTAAAAAATTATGCTAACCTACAGTGAACATATGGTAGATGCTAGTTATAAACTATATTGTGATGAATAATTATCTGTCTTGCACACAGAACTATTTTAACTTTCAAAATGACAAAATTTTTCCAAATTTTCATAAAATGTTAGCTCAAAATGTTTAATTGTTACAAGGAATTTCAACCAAGTTTGGTAATACCCTATATGTGGGTGTAAATTGCTGTTTGGGTGCATGGCAGAGTGCATGGCTTCTGAAATGCAATTTTGGTGGGGCCATGTCGCATTTGCAAAGCCCCCAAAGTACCAGAACAGGTGAAACCTTCCAGGAGTCACCTCAGTTTGGATTCAACACCCCTCATGGCTCTTATATAGTGGTGTATTGCGTATTTTGGACCCACAGGTATTCCATAGTTTTTTTGGCACTGGGCCATGAAAATGCGGTGAAAAAACGCAGTTCCGCCATTGTTTTTTGGACTTCAATTTTACAGCGTTTGCCGTGACAGGATCACTTTACCATGTGGGTTGGTACAATTACAATTATATAAATTGTGTACAGTTGTTTATGTTTTACTACTCTTACACAATAGAAATGCGTTAATAAAGAAATTGTGTTTTATGTCGTCATAGACTGATAGCTGTAACTTTTTTATTTTTCTGTATATGGAGCTGATTGTGGGCTTGTTTTTTGCAGGTGGACATTTTTACTAGTACCATTATGGGGTGCATATGGCGCTTTGATCACTTTTTATTAAAGTTTTTGTGAGGGCTTTTGAACAAAATGCAGCAATCGTGGTAGTGTTTTTTATTATTGTTTTTTACAGCGGTCACCGTACAGTATAAATGGCATGCTAGCTTTACTCAGCAGGTCAATACAATTACAGTGATACTCAATTTGTATATTTTTTTAATGTTTTACTGCTTTTACACAATAAAAACACTTTTATTCAAAAAGGAAAACATTCTTTTTCATCGCCATAGTCTGAGAGCCATAACTTTTTTATTTTTCTGTGTACTGAGCTCTATTGCAGGTTCTTGATTGCTTTTAAATCCCTTTTTTAGTAGACAGTGTGAAGAAAATACTGCAATCCTAGTAGTGCTCTTTATTTTTAACAGTGCTCACTGTGCAGTATCCGTGACAAGTTAGTTTTGCTCCCTGGGTCAAGACGATTATAGCGATACCCAATTTATATAGTTCTGTTTGTGAAAGCACTTTAAAAAAAAAAAAAAGTGTTTTTATTGTGTAAAACAATATTTATACATCGCTGTCTTCTGATAGCCAAAACTTTTTTATTTTTCCGTATACAGAGCTGTGTAAGGGTTTTTATTTTGCGGGATGAACTGATGTTTTAATTGGCAACACGTTGGCGTTTATATGAGTTTTTGGTTGCTTTCTATTCAATTTTATGTGCTGCGGGATGAACAAAAATTGCAATTCTGTGACTTTTTTTTCATGGCGTACACCATGCGGCTTATATAAAATGACAAAATTTTATGGTATGTTGTTACGCACGCGAAGATACCAAATATGTGTTATTTATTTTTGCATTTTTTGGGGGGTGATTGCCATTTGTAGAGGGGAAAAGGGCGGTGTACGTGTTTTTATTTTATTTTTCATGTTTGTGTTGTACTTTTTTTTTACTTTTAAATTTTTTTCCACTTTTCCCCAAAGGGGATTTGTATGAGTGATCTTCAAATCACTCATACAATAGGATGTCAATACACAGTGTTGTTTTGCGGGCATGGTAACGTCACCAGACAGCTGGAGGCTTTAGTATAGCATTCGGGCTGTCAGGTAAGGCTATGTTCACACATGTTCACGCCGTACTGCGCTAAATAAGGGGCGAGATACGTCCCAGTCATAACGGTAATCCACAGTTCTCATAGAGAACTATGGATTATGTCTCCTTTGCGAGTGGGGAGATAAGTGACATGTCAATTATTCACTGCGTTTATGCACCGTGAATAATGAGTGTCTATGGAGATGGCGGGAAGCCGCCTCGCCAGCCCCGGCCCTGCTCCCGTGCACACGGCGTAATTGCGGGTGAAACACATCCCGCAATTATTGCCGTGTGAACACAGCGTAAGGGGTCCAGTAGCGGTGCAGAGTGTAAATATATATATGTATATATATATATATATATATATATATATATATTATATATATTTATTTATTTACACACACACACTAGACACATAGCTATACGTACAGTATATACATATCTCACATATACAGTACAACAGTACATACCCTACTCACATGCACACACAATGCCTAGCACTCTTGTCCTCCTTACCTGTCTCCTGTACTCTGGTGCAGTCGGCACTTCTTCCTCCCGCTACAGGCAAAGGAGGCAGGGGTCCAATGATTAATTCGACAGGAGCTTCTCTTCTTCTCTGATGACGGCTGAGCATAGTGGAAGTGGTATACGAGGGGAGGAAAAGATACTTACACAGCCCCAGAATGTGCTGGACTGTGAGCAGTGTTCTGATTGGTGAAGCAGCCCCTGCTGACTCCTGCTCTACCAATCAGCGCTGCTCTCACTCTACACTGATACTTGAAGCTGCTACCTACTCTGTCCCCCCAAGATGCATAGAAATATGAGACAAAGGGTTAACTTCTTCCTCCTCTGTGCTTCGCCCTCCCCCACTTACGGTATTCTCATGCTTTCATATGGATTATTTCTGTTTGAAGTGGCTAAGAAGTGGTGGGGAACCATCCCCCATCCAGGTAAAGTCCCCTCCGTACCATCTTAAAAATACACGTATGGGCATGTAATCTTCCCTCGTTTGTGATCTTCAAGACTATGAAAATACACTGAGTACAGCCTATTGTGAGCATGGAGTGTACTATAGGTTCTTATATTTTATAAAGTAAAATGTGCATAGTTATTTATGTGTTCTCCAATGAAATTAAAGCAAGTAAAAAAGTAATTATATGCTGTAATTACTGTTCTCGTTGAATGCATTATATTGTACTCCTCCCTTTATTTCTACATGTCTTATTCCATCAATTAATTAAGTTAATGAATGTATCTAGCTGTTATGGTCTAAAGTACTATATAGAGAAAAAGGATCACATGCTATTATGTACTAATATAGGTGCTGAGTGGAAATAAGGTTCTATGTTAGAGCCCTAAGACCAGTATTGTAGAACAATCCGTGGAACTAAAAAAAAATGAATTTGATTATATAAGTAGGAAAATCTCACATAAATGAACAAATGAAGTGAGGAAAAGCAGTGCCAAGGACAAAAGATACTTTTTTACAACCTAATTCAGATGACAGGCAGCTGATACAGTGTTTACAATAAGGAAATAGGACAGTTCAATACATATCCCATTTAATTCTAATGCATACACTGTGTGTTACATTCTTGGAACAAGTCACTGGTGACCTCCTTTGGGTTGTAGATGCTTGTTATCCAGTTGTTGATGTATTAGATCTCCTTTTCTATTTTGTGAGTAATGGCTCTTGGTTCTCTTATACTTACGGCATAAGACACTTAACAAAGGTCTATCATTGACCGAAATATCGCCCTGCATTCAAGCGTCCACTGCCACAAGTGTAAGACAGCTGAGAGCCGTGACCCACAAAAATGACGACTAAGACTCTAACAACAGGATGACAAGCATCTACAACCCTATGGAACTCGCCAGTGGACTTAATCTTAGAATATAACACACAATGTAAATTACAATTAAGCAGGATCTATATATTGAACTGTTCTATTTTCTTATTGGGAAGACTGTATTGGCTGCCTGTCATCTGAATTATGTTGAAATCATCTTTTGTCCTTGACAGTTAATACTGCTTTAGCTTGCTTCATTTGTACATTTATGGTCATATGTTTGTTCATATAAAGTTTTTCCTTTTTATATAATCAAATTCATTTTTCGAATCTTTTGGATTGTTCTACAATAGTGGTCTAGCGTACTATGTTTAGGGATTAGGGACTGAAAGTTTGCATCTTTTAGTGTGAAACTTATAAATACGGGACCAAATGTTGATATCTTTTCAATTATTTTTGAAGTGTTTGCTTAATTTGTTACAATAACGATGAACTTTGAAGCTCACATGCATTCATGGCACAATTCTCTTTGTAGTTTGGTATGCTACTTATTAATACTGTTTTCAGTTGGAAACTGAATCAGGAAACTGGGGAGCTGGAAGCCATTTTGCATCCAAAACTTCACTGAAAAAGGCTGCATGCAAAGTGTAGCAGAAACCCAAGGTTATTACTTTGATTTCTGCTGCAGGTCTGGAATGATTTTTCCATAAAAAAAAATCTATTGTGTGCACAGATCTTCGTAATGTTAATCTATAATATGCATAAAATGACTGAGCTTTGTGCAATTTTAGAAACATTGTGGGAAAATACTATATTTACAAATCAGTTAAAATTGTATTTTATTGACTTCCCTACTGATCTTATTTAGCTTTTATGACAGATGTCTCCTTTCTGAAAGTATATGGGCATTTTTTTTACTCTGCTATTTAGATATCATTTGTACATTTAAGAAGTGTGAAATATTTTCAGACTTTTTTTTTAGCTGAGAGGGTTTTACCACAAAGTAAAATTGACATGGAAAGCTTGTAAATTGAGTAATAAACATGTTTTAGTTGCTACCTTAGTGATCCAAATAGTTGATACGACCAGTAACGAGAGTTCCTCAGTTCTGGCCACACATGCTCAGACATGCAGGCAGCTACTGTCAGTCTCTTCCCTGCCTAGGAATCACATACACTTACTGTTGAGCGAGTGTTCAACCCCAGGTGCTGTCATTCTACTCCTGTCCTCTCCTCTTTAGTTATTAGTCAAAAAGTGCAAATAAAAAAAGAAAAAAGAAACCTCAATCAGGTATGTGCATTGAGAAAAAAAAAGTCCACAACATTGCAGGGATTTTAACATAGAACTCCTGTTCTGAAAGCCAGTCAGTTATATTGTAGCTACTCACAGCTCTATACATAAACAGACCTTTGTTTAACTAGAGTGAGCACACTGTAGGGAAAGGCATGGTGATGTCAAGTCAGCTAGGTCCCATGATATGCAGTTCAAACAAATCATATACGTCGCCTTTTGAACACACTGAAAGCTGAAGAAGGACAAACCAGGCATGAAATAACTTTGTGGTAAAACCCCTTTAACAAAAATGAAAAACAAAACTCTTTTACTTGCTCTTTTTTTATCTTTTTCACTGTATGCTGTTCTACGAAAAACAAATATTGATAACAATAGCAAGCATGATAAAAAGGGTTATATTACCTTACACTATTATATTATCTAGATATCCTTACCTGTAATATGTTAACCAGATTATTGTACTTTAACCCTTTCATTAGTAAAAATCTGAATGCCAAACTTGCAAGGTGGTAACAATTGTGTTTCTTTCAGTTCTTCTTCCCTGCAGGTAGGTGATACCTAGGGCTACATGTATGAAACGGTTTTGGTCTAAAACTCACTTTTTTCCCCAAAAAGTGAGTTTTAGGCCAAAACTGTTTCATACATGTTGCCGTTAGTGTGCTTGATGCTATTAGGAAGGTGTTTGTTGTAATGTCATACTCCCCAGTGTTCGTCTTTTTTACCGAAATCTCCCTGTTCCTCTTTACTCCTTAAAGGGGTGTTTCCATCCCACACATTGGTGACATATCGATTGGAAATGCCATCAAGAATAGTATCTTGAAAATGTTTGTTGAGAATAGAGAGGTGGTTGGAACTCTCCTATTTCTCCATTCTTAATATAAACTTTTAGTGGCTTGTTTTCTAGATACATAAAGTTCCCAGAAGTAGGGCCTACACCTGTCACACAATAATGGCAGGTGAGATGAGACAATGCCTGTAAATGTCCCTTTTTTTGACATGCATTAATACACATCCTTTATTGCCCCAAAAAGCATGTCTCTGGTTCGTAAACGCATATTAGGCTACATGTAATATATATATTAATAATTGATTGAAGTTTTGACTATAAAAATGTCTATATTCAGATTATTTTGTGCTGATTTGTAAAGAAAACTATGGAAGCATATAGATATATATGAAAAAATATATATTCCTCTAAATGAACCATAAGTGCCCCTCTCTGACCATCTAAAAGTTTGGGAAGTATGGTAATGTCTCTGTGCCATGTCACAAAGGTTAAGGGTAGTGTTGAGCGATTTTTATCGACAAAGTTGAAATCGGCACGGTTTTTATGGTAATCGGATTTTTCCGATCACGCGATAATTTAGTTAAAAATCTGCGCATAATCTATTAATATCGCACCATTTTCGGCGCTTCCTGACATTTTGGCGGCCAGCCAATCAGCTTACAGAATAGAGCAGGGTGAGATGTGTGTGCGACGTCATGACTGGGATGTGTATGGTTGCGATTGGCTGGAAAAATCACATGACCTCGTTTTAACATAGAACAGCCCTTCCTGTTCTGCCTCAGTCTCTCTCAGCGTTTCATACTAGTTGGACGTGCGCTCTGCATGTCTCCAAACTACTCAGCGAAATCATACTATTTTTCAACAGAGAAACCTCTACTATTAGCTGTTAGTTAGATTAGACATTGGAAGATTTTAGGTAGTTAGATTATTTTAAAGCAGCATCTATCGCTATAAAGTCACGGAGGGGGGAGGGGGCCCCGTGGGCGAACACAGACAAGCTCTATAAAGGACACTGGATAAAGTTCACCAAGACTTAGTGTAGACATTGCACTGCAATATCTTCATTATTAACAGTTTGCTATTGAAAGATTTCCTGGATATTGGGCAGTGTGAACTTATATTAGGATACACATCATTTCTGTTAACTGCAGGTCTCTTTGTTAGGTGCAAAACTCCACTTTTATTATCAGTATACATTTCAGATAGGTGTTCTTTTTCAATTTTACCCATTCCACCTTTGTTGATATATCCACCTTGCACTTAAATTAGAATCCAGCAATCTTGTAGTCAGCACAGGTTGATAGGTGCCAAAAATACCTTGTATCATCAGAATCTATAACAGATACGTGTTTTTTGCACTTTTGCAAAAAAATTTTTGTTCATTGAGATAGCTTGCACTTATATCTTATACAGCAATTTTATAGTCACCACAGGTGAATTGAAAGGTGCCAAAAATACCTTGTATCATCCGAATCTATAACAGATACGTGTTTTTTGACTTTGGCGCACTGCAGCTTTGTTCATTCAGATAGCGTGCACTTATATCTTATACAGCAATTTTATAGTCACCACAGGTGAATTGAAAGGTGCCAAAAATACCTTGTATCATCCGAATCTATAACAGATACGTGTTTTTTGACTTTGGCGCACTGCAGCTTTGTTCATTCAGATAGCGTGCACTTATATCTTATACAGCAATTTTATAGTCACCACAGGTGAATTTAAAGGTGCCAAAAATACCTTGTATCATCCGAATCTATAACAGATACGTGTTTTTTGACTTTTGGGGCACTGCAGCTTTGTTCATTCAGATAGGGCA
>JAODAL010010396.1:0-105392 GCA_025379985.1 Phyllomedusa bahiana | reverse complement strand
CGGGCGATGGGGGACGTTTTAAATTGTGATCCTCTCCCCTCTGTCCTACAAGTGTCACCTGCTGCAGGGCTGTCACAAGGGGGCCTTATTTGTTCTGTGTCTATGGCAGCAGACCCGCTGTCTGGGGGTTATACTAGACTCTGATCTGACCTTCACCCCCTATATCAAATCCCTTGCCCGCTCTTGTCACCTGCACCTCAAGAACATCTCCAGGAATCCGTCCATTTCTCACTGTGGAAACAACTCAAACTCTCATTGTTGCTCTTATTCATTCTCGTCTTGACTACTGTAACTCCCTACTTGTTGGTCTTCCTCTCTGTAAACTCTCCCCTCTCCAATCTGTCCTGAATGCAGCAGCCAGGCTTGGTCTTCCTCTCCAGCCGCTATACTGATGCCTCTACCTGTGTCAGTCTCTGCACTGGCTGCCTATTCAGTACAGACTACAACATAAACTCATCACTCTCACACATAAGGCTCTCCACAGTGCTGCACCCCCAGACATCTCCTCCCTTATCTCTGTCTACCACCCTACCACTCTTTTCCGCTCTGCTACTGATCTAAGACTACACACCTCACTCATCCGAACCTCCCTTGCCAGTCTACAAGATTTTGCACGTATTACACCAGTTCTCTGGAACATGTTACCCCTTGTTATCTTGCACACTCACTACCCTCACAGTTTTAAGTGCGCTCTGAAAACTCATCTTCTTAGACAAGCCTATCAAGATCCCTAATTGTCAAACCCCCCAAATTCTGTCACAGATTCGTCACTTCCTGCACTTTGGCACCCACAGGCACTTATCTGTATATAGATGTAATGGTGGGATGGCAGGTTCATCCACATTTTATGTATACTACCCCATATTTATGTAACATGGCTGGTCCATTGTAAACCAAGCACTTGTCAGCCTTTGTTTCACCCATACACCCAATAGATTTAAGCTCTTGCGAGCAGGGCCCTCACACCTTGTGTCTCATTTGTCAGTAGCTTTTTTATAATGTAATGTCTGGTTTGTCTGTGCTTATCCCTCTATATTGTAAAGTGCTGCGGAATATGTTGGCGCTATATAAATAAAGATTATTATTATATTATTATTATGAGATTAGGGACGACTGCCCAAGTAGTTGGCTTGGGATCCCTTACTGAAGCTAGTACTTTGCTATAGATATAAGGCTCTCCTGTTAATAGGTGGGGTTCCCCCAAAGAATTTTATGATGATAGAAAGGGAGTTATTCCCTCTTTCAGAAGCAAAAAGGGTTTTAAATGATGAGGTTAGAGATCAGGTTTTTAAATAGTGTGTTAATAGAGGTTAAGAGTTGGGATATAATAAAAGTTACGTTTTAGTGTTTAACAGATAGAGAACTGATAGTTTGTTTGCCTATGGCAAAATAGTAAATATAGTGATCAACAGTTTTTTGGCACAAAATTCACCAAAAAATGGCGCAGAAATGCCCCAAAAAATGGTGCAGCCCTTATGGGACATGTCGTCCTTAATGTACATTTTTGATCAAAACTGTAAGAGCCCATGTCAAGGTGACCTTAGTTCAGATGGAAACCTACTCTGACATTTTTCCCCACTTGGGGCCACATGTATGAAAACTGTCTAGGTCTAAAATTCACTTTGTTCCCATAGCAACCAATCAGAGCACCACTCTCATTTTTCCAGAGCCCTATATGAAATGAAAGGGACACTCTGATTGGTTGCTATCGGCAACAACGTGAATTTTAGACCTAGACAGTTTTCATACATGTGGCCCTTGGTGTCTGTTCTGACCTCCATATTTTCAGGTAGAGAAGGTTCCAGCTACATTCTGCTCTGATTAAAACCAGTCTGTGTAGATCGTCGGAGTGCGCAACCAAAATGGAGGCTGCTACTCCCCAATGCAAACAATCCAAAAAACTAAAATTGTTCAGCATATTCAAAACCATTTTAAAGAAATGAGTAGGGGTGCACGCTGGCCTGGCAGCAATGCAAACACAACACAATATCAGCATTGAAAAGAATAGAAATTCATGTGCAAGCGTGACTGGTTTTCCGTTCTGAACCTAGACTTTTGTGGACCTGTTCCTATCGCAGTGAGCAATGGCAAACACTCCCTTGGCAATGCATAGACTGCCAGCAAGTCAGTGGAGCAGCAGCTATGGATTGATGCCGACAGCTCCATTTGTCATAGGACCTCATAGGTCCCCTTTAATAGCAATCAAATGTAGCAGTGATATCAGACAATAGCATGTTCTGATGGGGAATATGGTCCAGTTTAAATTTACAATTTAGTACTAGTATCTTGAGTCCTTGAAGTGAGCATCTACCCCAGGATGCTATTTTCTGCCTATTAATAATTTCAATGGGTTTAATGGATTCGAGACAAACATTCACATACCGTATTTTTCGGACTATAAGGCGCTCATAAGAGCCTAAGATTTTCTCAGACATGGACAGTGCGCCTTATAGTCCGGTGCGCCTTATATATGAATCAATTCTTCACTTTCAGTTTTCAGTTTTCAGTCTTTGTTCAGAACGTATTTACAGCTAATTTAGTGACACTGATTTGGAACTGATTTGCAACTGATTTACAACTGATTTACAATAGTAAATACGTCCGAAATCAGTTACAAATCAGTTGCAAATCAGTTGCAAATAAGTGCCACTGGCGCGTTATTTCGCGCCGGATTTTACAACCCATTCTTTACAGCGGTGTGATTCCGTCGCGAAATAAGGCACAATAAGTGGCAGGGACCATTGTAATCCGGCCGTATTGCAGCTGCAATCCGCGGCGGCAATACGGCATGAAAAAATGAAGAATGGCCTGTACGGCTACCATAGTCAGAAGCGTGACTACGTGCGGTGATACGTACAGCTCTGTGTGCAGAATATCTGTGTTTCAACATTGTCTGTGCATTCAATACCGTACTGTACAGTTTTATACCCACTACCCGTATAAATGCCTCCTGTTAAGAGACATGCTTATGATGCTGATTTTAAGCTTAAAGCTATAAGTCATGCAGTAAGCATGGAAATAGAGCAGCTGCCAGAGAATTTCAACATTAATGAATCTATGGTGCTAAGTGGAGGAAACAAGAAGATGCCCTGCGCCAGGTAAAGAAGACCAAACTGAGTTTCAGAGGAAACAAAGCAAGGTGGCCACATCTGGAGGACAAACTAGAACAGTGGGTTATTGAACAGAGAAGCGCAGCTAGAAGCGTCTCCACTGTCTCTATTAGACTCAAAGCCACAGCATTAGCACGCGAACTGGAGATCAAGGACTTTCAAGGTGGTCCTTCAATGTGCTTTCGTTTCATGAAAAGGCGTAATCTCTCCATCCGCACCAGAACTACTGTCTGCCAGCAGCTGCCAAAGGATTATGAAGAGAAGCTGGCCATTTTCCGCACCTACTGCAGAGCCAAGATAAGTGAAAAGAATATCCAGCCAGAACACATCACTAACATGGATGAGGTCCCCCTCACTTTTGATATCCTGTACAACGTACTGTTGAGAAAACAGGGACCAGTACGGTCTCTATACGTACCACAGGACATGAGAAGTCCTCTTTCACTGTGGTTCTTGCCTGTCAGGCTAATGGCCAGAAACTACCACCCATGGTCATTTTTAAGAGGAAGACTTTGCCCAAAGAACAGTTTCCAGCTGGTGTCATCATCAAGGCTAACCCTAAGGTCTGGATGGACGAGGAGAAGATGATTGATTGGCTGAGGGAGGTCTATGTCAAGAGACCGGATGGATTTTTTCTCCAATCCCCATCCCTATTGGTCTGTGACTCCATGCGTGCCCATTTGACCGATACTGTCAAAGCCAAGTGAAGAAAAACAATTCACTGCTTGCTGTCATTCCGGTGGATTAACCAAAGAGCTCCAGCCGCTAGATATTGGTGTCAACAGGGCATTTAAGGTTAAATATGCGAGCTGCATGGAGAATTGGATGACAGAAGGTGACCACACATTCACCAAAACAGGGAGGCAACGCCGTGCCAGTTATGCCACTATGTGCAAGTGGATCGTGGATGCCTGGGAGAAGGTATCAGCCTCCAGTATCATCCGAGCTTTCAAGAAGCTGGAATCATCAATGAAGAGCTAAAGCAGCAGCAACAAGTCCGACTCAGATTAATGATGAGGGGGACCCGAGAATGCTTGATGCAGAAATCGTGCAACTGTTTAACTCTGACACTGAAAGATGAAGAATTTGATGGATTTGTGGGGGATGAATTGAACTGAAAAGTACTGTAAGTGTATTGATTTTTGTTACAACTTTACAAGTTGAGAGTTATTGTGAAAGTGTTGAATAAAGTTTGGCTTTCGCTCTGAACTTTGTTTCATTTAATGCGCTGCGCCTTATAGTCCGGTGCGCCTTATAGTCCAGTGCGCCTTATATATGAACGGAGCTCAATGTTAATGCGCTCAATGTTAATGCGCCTTATAGTCCGGTGCGCCTTATAGTCCGAAAAATACGGTATACCCTATTAGAAAATTCTGAGTCCACAAAGGGAGGTCCTCTGTTCAGGATCCTCATCTAATGGCAGCACTGAGTATCTACAGTGTGTGCAGAATTATTAGGCAAGTTGTTTTTGAGAGGATTCTTTTTATTATTGAACATCAACGATGTTCTCAATCAACACAAATGACTCATAAATATCAAAGCTTAATATTTTTGGAAGCTGGAGAGGGTTTTTTTTTTTTTAGATTTGGCTATCTTAGGAGGAGATCTGTTTGTGCAGGTAACTATTACTGTGCAGAGTTATTAGGAAATTTAATAAAAACCAAATATATACCCATCTCACTTGTCTATTTTCACCAGGTAAACCAATATAACAGACAATTTAGAAATAAACATTTCTGACATTCAAAACCAAATCAGTGACCAATATCACCACCTTTTTTACGATGACACTCAAAAGCCTCCATCCATAGATTCTGTCAGTTGCTTGATCTGTTTACGATCAACATTGCATGCAGCAGCAGCCACAGCCTCCCAGACACTGTTCAGAGAGGACTGTTTTCCCTCCCTGTGGACCTCACATTTTATGAGGGACCACAGGTTCTCTATAGGGTTCAGATCAGGTGAAAAAGTGAGCTATGTCATAATTTTTTCTTCTTTTAGACCTTTACTGGCAGCCACGGTGTGGAGGATTTGGATGCATGTGATGGAGCATTGTCCTGCATGAAAATCATGTTTTTCTTGAACGATACCAACTTCTTCCTGTACCACTGCTTGAAGAAAGTGTCTTCCAGAAACTGGCAGTAGGTCTGGGAGTTGAGCTTCACTCCATCCTCAACCCGAAAAGGTCCCACAAGTTCATCTTTGATGATACCAGCCCATACCAGTACTCCACTTCCACCTTGCTGGCATCTGTCAGCGTGGAGCTCTCTGCCCTTTACTGATGCAGCCTCGGGCTCATCCATCTGGCCCATCAAGAGTCACTCTCATTTCATCAGTCCATAAAACCTTAGAAAAATCAGTTTTAAGATATTTCTTGGCCCAGTCTTGACGTTTTATCTTATGTTTCTTGTTCAAAGGTGGTTGTTTTTCAGCCTTCCTTACCTTGGCCATATCCCTGAGTATCGCACACCTTGTGCTTTTTGATACTCCAGTAACGTTGCAGCTCTGAAATATGGCAAAACTGGTGGCTAATGGCATCTTGGCAGCTTCGCGCTTGATTTTCCTCAATTCATGGGCAGTTATTTTGCGCCTTTCTTTTTTTTTTTCAACATGCTTCTTGCGACCCTGTTGCCTATTTGCCATGAAACGCTTGATTGTTCGGTGATCACGTTGCAAAAGTTTGGCAATTTCAAGACTACTGCATCCCTCTGCAAGACATCTCACAATTCTTGACTTTTCAGAGTCCGTCAAATCTCTCTTCTGACCCATTTTGCCAAAGGAAAGGAAGTTGCCTAATAATTAAGCACACCTTATATAGGGTGTTGATGTCATTAGACCACACCCCTCCTCATTACAGAGATGCACATCACCTGATTTACTTAATTGGTAGTTGGCTTTTAAGCCAATACAGCTTGGAGTAGGACAACATGTATAAAAAGGATCATGTGATCAAAATACTCTTTTGCCTAATAATTCTGCACACAGTGTATATGTCTCTCCAAAGGACCCTTCCACTTCTGCATTGGACAGATAGTCCATTGATTTGAATAAGCTTTATGTAATTTCTTCTGTGGTCAAGCGGCAGGAAAATTTTACATCTTTTACCAGATTCCCCCAAAAATTAGGGCTGATTGCTGAGAGTCACAGCCGGAGGACACCGTGTGATCAGCTCATGGTCAAATGAACTCTTTTTAGTAAGTAGGGATTGTACAAAGCCTTTTAACATATCTTTTATAGCAGTCGGAACACCATTGTTCTGATACGGATCAACAGATTCCCTACAGTAGACCTACAGTAAAGCCTCTTTAAGATGACCAACTAAAGTTGCAGTTAAAAATAGTAGGAAGGTGGTCTCTGGAAAGAGACCAATGTAAACAGAAAATGGGAAAGTTTTGTCATCCCAAAATTGGGTCTAGATCGACTTCTAGAGAACCCTTTTGAGAGGTCTCACTGTACATTTAAAAGATGGTGGATTTGCCTCCAGAGAGTGCTTATTGCATACCTATTATATATTACTCTTAATCAGACATTATTACTTCAGACCTCTAAAGGTCAGGATGATAAGAGATGGAGATTCGTTTAAAGCCTTAACTACATGTGAAATTATATATGCACTGAATATTTGATAAGTTGTTAAAGTACATTAAATATGTTTTTTTTTTCAGAGATGGCGAAAGAAAAAGCATGAGCACAGAAAGGTATGTTTACTATTTGACTAATGGTCTACATTGTATTAGCAAAAGTGCGACCAGGCAATAGGAAAAGCAAGTCAAATGCTTGGCTGCAAAGCTAGAGGTATAACCAGTAGAAAGAAGACTGTGACCCCTCTGTAGTCCACATCTGAAATACTGAGATCAGTTCTAGAAACCTCATTGCTTGAAGATCATGAGAAAGCACAATAGCTCCAAAGACCATCTAGAAAAAAATAACTTCTTTTAGAAAATACTTAAAGTGGTTTTGCCACAAAGTAAAATTGACATGGAGACTTTGAAAATTAAATAATAAACATTTTCACCATTCATCATTATTAAAAATTCTGGACCATTTTTGTTTTAGCTGCTACCTTAGTGATCCATAGTGTACAGCTTGTCTCCATGGGATCGACCACGGGCAAAAGCACCTCAGGTTTGCCGCACATGCTCAGACATCACCTCTCCTCTCAGATATTCAAATATATTCAAATATCAGGCACCTAGCTGGAATGAATGCGGTTAAACAATTTCTGGACTCTGATGAAAGTCTGAGTGATAAGTTTAAAAACTTTCTTTTAGATGGGCTAAAACTCATCCTAGAGAATAATTTTTTCGAATACGGCCGAGCACATTTCCATCAGATAAGGGGCGTTGCAATGGGGACGAAAGTTGCCCCATCTTTGGCGAATCTCTTTATGGGCAAATTTGAGGATGACTACATCCTTAATGAAAAAAACCCTTTCCAAAAAAATATAGCATTTTATAAGAGATATATAGACGATTTAGTCTTCATATGGAGAGGAACACCTGAAGAAGCAGAAAAATTCATTGATTATCTTAATGATAATTGTGAGGGGATTACATTCACTGGAAATATGAACTCACAGGAGATTGTTTATCTAGACATTTGCCTTTTTGCTGAAAATGGCCATATTAAATCCAAAAACTCATTTAAACTTTGCGACTCTAACAGTTATTTACACTTTGACAGTAATCATCACAGGGGGTGGACCAGAAATGTACCTTACGGTCAGTTTAGGCGCATACGTAAAAATTGTACGAATGATTCTGACTATGCCAGCCAAGCTAAATATTTAGAGAAAAAGTTTGTGCAAAAAGAATTTCCTGAAAAATTAGTAAAAAATGCCAAAAAAAGAGAGCTTCCTCAAAAAACCCAGAGACATATCTATTCCCAGAATCAACAAATATTGATAGAACAGAAGTCGCAAACCATAACAAGGCTTCACAAGAATTGAAAAATAAAGTGAGTTTTATTACAACTTATAACTCTCAACACAGGGAAATCCAAAAAATACTACAAAAACATTGGGGAGTTCTAAAACTTGATACCACCTTGAACTCAATACTACCTGACAAACCCCCACTGATTTATAGACGGGCCAAAATGATAAAAAACTATATAGCCCCCTCAAAAATAAAACATATAAAAAATTTGGATGACCCTAATGGAGACACCACCCCAACTATATTAGAAAATAAAATGGAGTGGGGAACTTCTAAATGCGGCTCTAAGACGTGTAAATGCTGTGAAATAATTGTGGAGGCAAAACACTTTTTCTCATTTAAGACCAAAGAAAAATTTACTGTAAAAGGACAAATGACTTGTGGTAGTTCGTATGTAATATATTTGATAACTTGCTTTTGCGGCATCCAATATATAGGGAGAACTATAATGAAGCTATCTAAGCGGGTGAATAACCACAGATACAATGTTAATCATGCGGTTGTCACCCACAGTCTTCCTAGACACTTTGAATCAGCACATAAGGGTATGAAACCAAAATTTTCGGTACAACCTATTGAGCATATTCCAGAATATGTACACGACAGGGATAAAAAATTATCTGAAAAAGAAACATTTTGGATATATAAGTTAAATACCCTGAACCCCCACGGCCTTAACGAGATGACAGATTTTATAACTTAGAAAATTCTGTCTGTTCACCTCGTCTACTGAATCTTTAATCTTCAAGTTCCCTTAGTCTAACCAACTCTCTGTACGTTAGAGGCTCTATGTTGTTAAAATCTGCCAACAGCTATACCATAGCACCCCCTACAGACCGTTTTAGGTATTTTTAACAGGCTCCTAACATTTTAATATGGTATCAAAATTGTTGCATCTGTTGTTTAGTTAACCTATATTTACTAACTGATCCACAGCGCCCCCTGATGGATTTTATAATTGGTACATAATTTTACCATTATATATACATTTTATATCTCTTTTATATCATGTATTGATTGTCTATTTTATCGACATATTAATTCATTTGCATGTTTTAATGATAATTTAACTTATATCTTTTTATCACCTTTTTTTTTTTTGTTGTTGTTTGGTTGGCATATGTTTTTGCATATGTTTTTTTTTTTTTTTTTTTTTTTTTTGTTGTTTGGTTGGCATATGTTTTTGCATATGTTTTTTTTATTTTTTATACTGTGGATCATGTGACAGTTTAACTTTATATATAAGGAGCACTGTGGACACTTTGTAACATATACAACTGAGGAATCGAGGGAGATTCCTTGCGATACGCGTCTTGTTTTATTCTATTTTATGTTTCTTTGGACAATAAAAAGACACTTTAAGTGGCGAGCTGCCCAGTGTCTTGGTCCTTTCTAATGTCTGCAGCGCTGTCCAGAGCCTAAGTTCTCCCTGCTCTTACCATTAAAAAAAGTTTGAAAAGGGATTACTTTTTGTTCTATTATTTACTCCGGAGACCACCAAGAATTTCTGCTGGGGTTTACCGATGCTAGTGGCTGGTTGGACGGCGACTCGACAAATGATCCCCGGGATCGTTATTAATTATCTGCGATTATATGAGTTGTGCCATCCTTTGCACAACTTCAAGAGGTGACGCTAAGTTACTGTATTATTCAGTCTTTAAGAGGTTTACCCGCACGAGGTGCGCTTCTCTCCGCTTTTATGTTTTGATTTGCAGTACCTGTGTTACTCTCCTCTCAGGAGTAATCACAGACACGCACTCACTGCTGAGTAAGGGCATGTCCACATGGCACACGTTTGTGGCTCGTTTTTCAGACGGTTTTCGGTTTTGCAGACCATCTGAAAAACCAGCCGCATACGAGCACAACGGGCTCCTACTGCACATTTTTTCCGCCCGCGGGCCGCCCAACCAGCATTCAACATGCACATTCTTCTGTCCGGTTTTCGGATGGAATATGTGAAGAGGAAGGGCTTTTCTCCTCTCTTCGCGGAGAAGAGCCACCCCGCCCCCACCCTCCCCGCGGCCGTGTGCACAGCACACAAACCGGACAAATGCCGGTCTGATAAACTGACCAGTATTTGTCCATTGCCACGTAAATGGGCCCTAAGTGTTCAACCTCAGGTGGTGACATCTCTTCCCGTCCCTCTATACTCCGTGGTGAATAGACAAACAATTCAAATAGAGAAAAAGAAAACCGCAACCTCAATCAGGTATGTGCATTGAGACAAAAAAAATCTATATGTTTGGCTTCTGCAGGGATTTGAACCTAGTGCCCTTATGTTGGAAGGCTGAAGCACTAACCATTCAGCTACTTTGTCACTACACACAGCTCTTTACATAAATATACATTTATTTGACTAGATTGAGCACACTATGGGGACAGGCATGGTGATGCCAGCCTGCTTTGTCACATGATAGGCAGTTCAAACAAATCACACATGCCCCCTTTTTTCGCAAACTGAAAGCTGAAGCTGGATAAAGCAGGTATGAAATGACTTTGTGGAAAAATCCCTTTAAAGAACTTAATTCATAGACTTTTTATATAATGCATATAGACTCTTAGATATGTTAAAGATGAGATAAAAATACAAAGGCAATGATTTAAGAGCAGACTAGATGGACGATGAGATGTTTTTTTGCCGTCAGTTGTCTATATTTTTAGGTAATGTTTTTCTGAAGAGATTCACTAAGAGTATCAATTTGTGTTCATATATGTATCCTGGTATAGTTGGTTGCCAGCTTTGTGACCAAGAGCACTAGATAAATTAAAAGTCATACTCTCTTCACTGTCTTACTACTATTTCACTCTTACTAAATTATCGTGATCATTGGCATAGCTGTGGTGTTTAGTACGGCAAATCCAGGCGCAATACTGCTGGAACAGGTAAACCACTTTAAAAGTGGTGTACCTGAGCCAGAATGGTCGCTTAGTCACTAGAAAGTGCTAAATCTATGACCCACAGTAGAACAAGTTCATAGATTCGGACGCATTCTACACTGCTAATGTGCGCAAATAAAATTGCGTCTGAGCGTTAAAATACATACATGTGCCCTTAGTGTATTGTTTTTGGAGACCATTCTAGCAAAAAGGCTTTCTTTGGCTTTATCATGTTTTTTTTCAAAAAACCTATACACCCAGATTAACTGAAATACAATTTAACTTAATATGAAGGTGATTGCTTAATAAGTGAGAGTTTGATCTCTGCTTTTACAATTAGATAAGTAATTCAGGGTCAGATGTGCAAGTTAGTCATTTTTCTCTTTCTTTCTTTCTTTCTTTCTTTCTTTCTCTCTCTCTCTCTCCCCTCTCCCCTCTCTTCTCTCTCTCCCCCCTCTCTTTTCTCTCCCCTTCTCTCTCTCACACACACTCTCTCTCTCTCTCTCTCTCTCTCTCTCTCTCTCTCTCTCTCTCTCTCTCTCACACACACACTCTCTCTCTCTCTCTCTCTCTCTCTCTCTCTCTCTCTCTACACACTCTCTCTCTCTCTCTCTCTCTCTCACACACACACACTCTCTCTCTCTCTCTCTCTCACACACACACACTCTCTCTCTCTCTCTCTCTCTCCCCGACACACTCTCTCTCTTTCTCTCCCCTCACCCGACACTCCTCTCTCATCTCTCTCCTCTCTCAGCTCTCTCTATCTCTCTCTCTCTCTCTCTCTCTCATCCCCCCACCCACACACACACTCTCTCTCTCTCTCTCTCTCTCTCTCTCTCTCTCACACACACACACACACACTCTCTCTCTCTCTCTCTCTCTCTCTCTCACACACACACACACTCTCTCTCTCTCTCTCTCTCTCTCACACACACACACTCTCTCTCTCTCTCTCTCTCACACACACACTCTCTCTCTTTCTCTCCCCCTCCCCGACACTCTCTCTCCCCCTCGCCCCCCCCCCCCCACACTCTTCTCTCTCTCCCCCCACACTCTCTCTCTCTCTCCTTCTCTCTCCCTCCTTCTCTCTCTCTCTCTACCACTCTCTTGAGTAATAGATGCATTCAGTGCTATGTTCATCCATTACCACAAATAATCCTGCAGACCATTAGCCACAATTTCTATACTACAAAGAGTCTCTGATAAAATCAGTGGTTTTCTTTGTATAATGGCAACTTCCTTCTTGGGTTATATACTGTATAGTTCTCAAATGAGATTAGTTTTGCTTATCAGTGACCCTTCCTATAGGGATAGTACAGAGTATTTCACATTTACAATCAAATAAGAATTGTGAATAACAGTTGAGGGAAAAGTGCACTATATAAGTAAGTCATAAAACCATGCGCTCTTGTTTCAAGCTTTTAAACGGAAATAGTAAAAGATCTACAACATCTAGAACTTATCTTGTGGTCTTATTTGTCCCATCATTTCTTGTCCATTACCATAGTGAGACTTTAATAATGATTATAACACTTCTACGATCTAGCTAGACTTCTCATTTTTGTTTTTTATAAAATGTAAATGATGTAGTATAACAAACGGTAAAAAACTGTATTTCCAAAGACAAAAACTAACAACACAACAAAAACTAATTTAAACAATTCTAAAACGAATTTAAAACCACCAGAGAGGTTACTTAGTCATCCTGGGATGTATGCTGCGTGGTTTTCTATTACGTTCAGCATATCTTCTGAAATTCTTATATAAATCTGGACATCTAGCTCTCCACATTGTATATTCAAGTGTTTTTGATAATCACCCAGTAACATGGACTGCATAAATTCCTAGCGTCCCAATCAACTCTCTCTCCAAATACCATCTGGTGTATCGGAAAGGTCGTACCAGCGTCTGAACTTCCATATATGTTAGGAACCTTTCTATAAAGGGGCCCCATTTATTGAAGAACTTCTCAGTCTACGAGGATTTAGAGAACTCTATTTCGATCCTATCCATATTAAGATGTGACTTTACTAAATGCCATATCTCTTGGAGATTTGGAGTTGCCTCCTCTAACCAATTATTCAGCAAGCATCTTTTTGCTGTTAGCAGTATGATATGCAACAATGTTTTATATTTAGTTATAGCAGAGAAATCATGAAACAGTAGTAGCTTCGCAGAAAGGCCTCGTTCACACGGCGGATTTGGTCGAGGTTTTCGGAGCGTTTCCTCGCCCAAAACCTCGTCCAAAATGCTTCCAAAATGCCCCCAGTCCATTTAATTGATTCCTATGTAAAACCTCGTTATAGTTCACACACAACAAGGTTTTTACACGCTTCTTTGGAAGCAATGAAAAAGAAGTGTCATGTCAATTCTTGAAGCACGTTGTCGGTGCGGTTTTCGCCGCGGTTTTTGTCCTGGCTATTCATTTGTATGGGTGAAAACCTCATCAAAAACCTGTTCCAAAACCTGATCAAAGCCTCGTCAAAAACCTCGTCTGAAGAAGCGTGTTTCAGGCGAGGTTTTGATGTGGTTTGGATGAGGTTTTGGGCGAGGAAACGCTCCGAACACCTCGTACAAAACCTCGTTCAAAAACGCTGTGTGAACATGCCCAAAAGGGTAGGTCTATTTTCCATTTCTGAAGTAAGATCGTGATCAGAGATTCCCAGAACTTCACAGACTTATGACAGCTCCACATACCATGAATCATATTTGTTTTGTACTGCTTACACTTTGGGCAGCATAATTTTCTATGCAGTACCCGCCTATTTGGGGGGATATTAGAACCATGTATTGCCCGGTGAATAAACCGGAAGTGTGTTTCCCGCCACTTTTCGTTTACCACTGCTTTACATATCCCTCTCCACCCATCAAGAATAATTTGAGGTATTTCCATTCCCAGGAAATACTTTTCCCAGTGCGAAAAGAGTCTGTCCTCCCAGTCCTAAAGCTCCGGGCATGTGATTTTCACGTAAATATCTGATAATGAGTGTCTGGTAGACCTGGGATCAATGATGCCGTCAAAGGCCTTTACATGGAATTCCTGCCTAGTGTTCCTGAGTCTACTTCTAATAAAGCTATTGACCTGGCTAAAAGTGAGAAAATGGGATTCTGGTATGGCCTTGACTTCCCGTAGTTTTTTGAATGAGAAGTATTTGCGTTGCGACTTATCATACATGTCATTTACTGTTATTATTCCCTTTTCTTTCCAAATCCTCAGGTGGCCATTATTTATTCCCATTTGAAACTCTGGGTGTCCAATAAGGGGCATATATTTACTTAGTTGCATGGGCAATTTAAAAAGTTTACGACAGGCCCTCCATGTTACTATCGTATCTCTAAGAACGGTAGATGTTCTAATATTTTTAGGTATATGTTTACATTTTGTATGCAATAATGCAGACAGATCCCATGGGAATACTAACAAAGATTCCAGGTCTAGGTTGTGCATGTTTTTAATATAGTTTTCTTGTATATTATGTGGAGATTATCAGTTCAATAAAATGTATTTGTATTTAAATAAAGGTGCAGGTGTCAGCTTGGAAATCACTGCCACTATCGCTAGTGGGGCGCATTAATGATATTAAGATGGTCCTTTTACCAAAATTATTGTACTTATACAGGGCTGCTCCCATTCTGATTCCGCAATCTCATTTTAAGGCTCTGGATGCATTGATTGTGTCCGTCCTCTGGCTCGGAAGTACTCCTAGAATAGGTAAATCCACACTGAAGGCCTTGTATGAGGATGGAGGGCTGGCGCTGCCAGATTTTTATATCTATCATGTGGCTGTCCAGTTAACATATGCGGGATGGTGGACTGGGGCAAGCCGCAACAACCCGACGGTGGTCTTGGAGGCAGCTTTGATGGGTTCCTATGAGGCCTTAGCAAATCTAGTTTATAGACAAGGGCAGTACCAGACACAGTTTTACACGGCTACTATGGCAGTGACAGTAGCAATATGGAAAAAGTTTGTGGAAACTTATCGAGGGGAAAGCGATAGAAACACCTGGTCGCCTTATCCCCTTGTGGAGAAACAGGAGGTTGCCAGAGTTGGTCTCCTTAGAGGATTTTGAAATTTGGCCACGGAGCGGTATCAAATATTTAGGACAGCTGTATGTGGAGGGGCATTTCCTGGATTACCAGGAATTAACTCGCATGGTTGGTTCAGATAGAGGGATCCTTTTTAAGTACTTTCAGTTGCGCCAAGCATGCTTTAAACAGTTTGGAGGGGGTTCTATCCAACTTGCATGTGATTCCCTGGAGGCACTGGCTAGAAGAGAAGACCCGGTGCGGCAGGTCTCTACATTCTATAGAACTATCCTGGGCTGTCAGCCGTCCCCTCTGAGAAGGTCTTTTGACAAGTGGACAGAGGATATCCCTGGGTTGGAAGCTCATCATATTGAGGAGCTGGCTTCCATGTGGCGAGCCACAGTGATTAGTGCTAGAGATCAGCTAATACAGAATAAGTGGTTGCATAGAGTTTGTTATACACCGTCCAGGCTGGCCCATATGGGTAAACTGCCTACCCCGGAATGCACAAGTTGTGGTTATGCGAGGGGCTCCTTTTTCGATGTGATTTGGGAATGTCCTGTTATTAGGGCCTTTTGGTCCAAGGTCCATAGGTTTATGAATGAGAAGTTGAGTTTTCCGGGGGTTTGCGCTCCAGAGAATAGTCTCCTTGGCCTGGTAGAAGACTTAATTCAGACTAAGTATGAAAGACAGTTATAAAGATTACTGATGTTTTATGCCAGAAAGACTATTCTGTTAAATTGGAAGCCTCCGAAAGCCCCATCTTTACGCTAATGGAAGCAAATCATTAATGGAGATTTGTCATTATACAGGCTTACTTTTGAGGCCAGGGGTGTCCTGGACAGGTTCATGGACATTTGAGGCTTTGGCTCGCCTCTCAGTCTTGTTAGGTACTAGACTCTTGAGTGCGTGTTGGAGCGCAGGTGGTGGGATGTAATTGTAATCAGGAGCTACTGACTCGGCTGCTAGATTAATTGAATGAATGGTGTGAATGGGGGTGAATGTTTTCTTATCCTGCTTGTATAATGCATTTGCTTTTATTACATTTGATGGCGTTGGAATCTGTACGAATTGTAGGAATTGTTTTTCTGTCTATAAGAATAGGTTGTGATACCTCATGTAATGCATCTTTGGGAAGGTTTGATATGTTAATATGATGGATGGGTTGTTAATTTGGGTTCTCCTTAGATTTGTTTTGTAAAAAAGAAAAAATTTCTTCTTTAAACACTTTTAATAAAAAAAAAAAAAAAAAGGTGGAGGTGTCCGTTTGTGTTACAGATGTATTTTTCATCAATATCACTGGGGGGGACAGCAACTTTTTTTTTTTTTTTAAACAAAAATTTTATTGCTTTTTCAAACAATTTAAAAAACATAAAACACATATCTCTGACATGTGATTTAGTGGTCAATATGACACATTTGCATAATCTCCGGGCCTGTGCTGGTATATGAGATTATACATACAGAGGAAAACATCAATTTACACGGGTATAAAAGAAATTCAATTAAAACAATTATCAAACTACCAAAGTGAACTGAGTCTATCATCGTCTCATGCGCCCACCCCCAGGTATGGCTCTTTAATGGAGAACTCATAGATCAAGTCCAAATTTTCCTAGACCTGATGTTCCCCAGCGTGCCCCAAATTCCTCCCTACAGTACAACCGGTGTATTTCTGAACCTCTGCATAAGAGTGTCTTCTCTTTCTCTATCGGTTATAATCGCTGATTCTATGAAGGTTATCCAACGTCTGATGAACTGGGGTTCGGTCTCCTTACGCTCTCGTCTCCAGTCTGTCCGCTATGAGATAATCTCAGCTGCTTTAATGACCCCCGGAGGGATTGACGGGAGAGGTGGGCTTCTGCATAACTGACTAAGAAGGCTTTCGTTTCGCTGCCCAAAAGGGCAATGTAAACTATTCACCGGGAAACGGTGGAGTGAGCCTGATCCTCAAGAAACCCTTCCCCCATCCGGTCGGAGGCTGGGGCAGTGGAAAGATCAGGAGTTTCATAATGTTTTCTTGGGTGATCCGTTCCGTGAAGCGGAAGATACTGAAGACAGTGTCCCAGTGGTTTGTGTATCAGCTGCATTCCACAGTCTTGCCTAAGGTTACCGTTCTTTTATGTGTGCCGCATTTGGGGCAGGGTCTGCATCTATCCTGGGAAGTTCCCTGTGTCGGGGGGGAGATTTTGAAGGCGTCGATGGCGTTAGTTATGTATTATCTTGAAGTAAAGTTTCCAGCAGGTCGCGCAGATGATGTGTTTTCCGATACGGGTCACCACACCCTTCCGGGATCTATCTGGGATTCTGGGGCATTTCCAAATCGGCTCAGGTCCAGTAGTGGAATTGCCTGAGAAGTATCACGTTTTCCTGAACCATCTCTCATGGCAGATTAGAGCCTTGAGGAGACAATATGTCTCCCTCGTGTGAGTGAGTGGACAAAAGTTGTCAAAATCATTTGGTGAATGGTCTCCTTGGAGACATCTCTCGTCTTCCTTTACAGAAACTAAGAAGAGCTGATAGCAGCCAAAGCTGTTGTGTTCTTGGGTAAGGAGAACCTTCGAGCATTCTTGAGGGCTTTAGCCATCTCCGAGAACTCACATGCAATAGCTGTCCGCGTGGCAGACTGCCCTACCTCACTTCCTAATCATCGGATTGCTCTGACCCAGCGGAAAACTCAGGATGGTCCCAAATGGGCATGTTCTAGGAGAGAGCGGAAGGACGAAGGCCTAGGTTTGCTCAGCTCCTTCCAGGCCATTTACTGTGTCTCGGAACAATGGAGACAACTTAATCAGAGATCGAAGCAGGCCTGTAGGATACCTGGTGTGGAGCAAGGTCTGTGGGTGCCAAGGAGCGCAATTAACTCTCTTCTAATTCCAATTCGAAAGAAGCGGGAGGGACCTCCAATCCTGTCTAGCATGTTGAGATTCAGACATGGCCACCTGGTTCTAACCCCTAACATCTGGGCAGATTCAGCCCCCACCTGCCCTAATCGTGGCCAAGGATCAGTTTATGTAGCGACATACGGGTTCTTTTTCCACTGCCCTTATAAATCTGGAGAAGCTGACGGTGTTAATGTGATTGATGCCGTAGTTAGCAGCAGGAGATGGGAGGGTCTGTTAGGGGGTATAGCAAGCTGTGGGAAGAGACCATCTTTAAGGCAGTGCATACTACCCAGCAACGGTGGACAGTGGCAGTGAGAGGTCCAACGCTTCAGGTAACTGGGAAGATTTTAATTTATAAGAGGGGGGGAATATTTAAACTTATACATCGAGTCCGGAGTCGACCACCTCTGATACCAAATAGTTGATGTGTTCCTGCGCCGGTAATTGTACTAAAATCCATGTTTGCCCACTGGGACTGTGGTAGTTCGGGCCAAATTTCTAACATTCACTCTTGGACACGTTTACTTTATACCTGATAGCGTGCCGAAATAACGCAGGCAACTCCAGGCACTGGAGAGACGGGGGTCAAGGGGAGCAGGACATGAATAGTTGAGATGTCTGAAACAGAGCGGTCTTACCTCCTTGTCTCCTTCCGGATCCCCACGAGAAGAGGTTCAGAATCCTCAAGTACCCTTGCAAGGGTGCTAAGGCCAAATTAAAAAAATAAATAAATAACAGGTAAGGGGGGAAAGCGGACACCCTGTTTGTCCCTTTCTGAGGGAATTTTTGGGGTAAATGAAACACGGGGGTATTGAAATTTTGGGACGGTTGGGGCGTCGTAAAGGCGAAGAGGACAGACCTAAACGTCCCTGTAATTCCCAGGGTGTCCAGGACAAACCCAAAGCCGTCCCATCGCCCGTATCTAAAGGCTTTTTGCATCTAGGGCCACCAGTACAAGGGGCCTCTCCCCTGGCAATGGTTTGTGTCGGACCCTTTTCTCAATTACCGCCTAGCACTTTCCTGATGTTGCCCACGAGCTCTTCCCTTGATGAAACCCTTTTTGGCGAGGGTCCAATCAAGTGCGGATATAACACGCGGACCGGTAGCCTCATTATCTTTGACAGGATGTTGGGTCAATGTTCTATTGAGGGATTTGGGTCTATATGAAGCAGGAGCGCGGGTCTTTCTTTTCTTCGGGATTATTTTTATTATATGCCGTTTTTGATTTCTGGGCGCACAGGTATTATGCAGTATCGAGTTATGTACGTCGG
This sequence comes from Phyllomedusa bahiana, assembly GCA_025379985.1. Lineage (NCBI taxonomy): Eukaryota > Metazoa > Chordata > Amphibia > Anura > Hylidae > Phyllomedusa > Phyllomedusa bahiana. The sequence continues at coordinate 86,285 of JAODAL010010396.1, read as the reverse complement.
TGAGAGGATGGGGGTGATCTGATCACTCAGACTCTTGTTATACCTCCCCCGAGAAACCCAATCAGGGTTCCCGGGGCCTTGCCTGCCTTCAAGTGAGCGAATAGCATCTTGACCTCCTCCTCACGTTATGTACTCGCATTCCAGGTTCGCTCCTATGGAGATTGACAAGTGCTGGCATTTGACTTTGGAGAGGAATACGCCCCGCATCCTCTGCTGAAATTGACCCACTGTGATGAGTACAGAAGTAGCATAAAATTGTCGAGCGTTGTTCCGTTTTTTAATCCTTAGCATCTAGTATGGGTTAATGGTACCTTTAGATGTGCGGAGTGCCTTGGATAGTGTGCAGGTTTGTTGGCCCCTTTCTTCTGCAGTCGGGAAAGAAGTCTTCACGGAATTTGTTTCCGGTAATGAGAGTGTGGGTGTAAGTGTGGACCTATGTTATTCCTCTGTTTGCGATCTGCCAAAGGTCTAAACTCCGCATTGGCTGTTCCCATTCCCGTTTCGGGTTTGTCAGAGCTATCCCAAGGTAGGTCATTATAGGTCTCCCTAACCTTTTCTGAGGCGGTCAAATAGGCTCTTCAGCTTGGTTGTAAGCGAAGGTTATAGGGTAAAACCCTGCCTATAAGGCACGCTTTTGCAGTCGCCTGTCAGAGTGAAGGATATTCTCGATGGGGCCTGGTTGTTCTGAAGCACTAGGTCTTCCACATACCCCTGACCATTCCAGCACAAAGTATCGTTTTTGGCAAGATAAGAAGGAAACTATCAATAAAGTCCTGCATCCTTCGGAAGAATTCCATCAAGATCACACAGAGAATGGGGATGTGATCAGAGATGACCATGTTCAAAATTTGCACTTTCAATTCTAGTTGCGGGTGTCAGGATACCAGAAGATGGTCCAACCTAGACAACGACTAGGGAACCGGGGGAGTTATTGGTGTTATCCTGCTCTTCAGGATTCCGCTCCTACCAACAGAGTGGAGATTTGTGGCGTCCAAGAGGCGGGCGTAGAATCCCTTTTTCACAGACTTGGAAATGGAATCTTCTGCCTGTTGGGATGTTGGGACCTACCTCTATCCTCCCACCATGGTATAAGAACGCATTCATGTCTCCTCCTAGTAATTTGGCATTGATTTTGAGCGGCCTCAATTTCCTCTCCGTAATCTCTGAAAATACCCGGTTTCTGGACCATTGGGTCCATAGCACTATAATTCAAAGATGTAGGTCACATTCTCCACTTGGCTTATAAGTGCGAGGATCTTCCCTCGTGTCCGTGGTCTGTGTGAGGACCAGTTCAAAAGAAGGGAAATTTTTATGAATGAGGTGACCACCTGCCTTGCCTCACACGTAGACGAGGGAACCAAAGGCGCGTGACCACCACGCTTCTCCAACCGCTTAATGTCATCGCTGCAAGTGCGATTCCTGTAGGAGACCAACATCAGGGCGATGTCTCTTTTCAGAGTGCCGCGATCACTTCATGTTTATTGGGGGAACAGGGAGCCTTTAATGTTCCAGGAGTGATCCTGCTCTGTATAAGTGTATCTCAATGTGGGAGTGTGAGGCGTGGCACTTTAAATATGTGTAGGGCGACTCAAAAATTTTTGGCAAAGATATAGGGGGTATCGATATTAGAGCATGGAAGATGGACGCAGTATGTAGGACACTGACAAAATTTAACAAACTGTCAATCTGGCATAACAGGCATGCTAACATTTGCCAACCAGCAGAATTGTAAAATAACGCGGGAAGGAGGGCTGTTACATGCACCGCCTTCAGTGGGTTGGAAGGACTTCCTTTTTTCCTTCAGCATGAAAACTCTAAGTGAAGAGACAGTTCCCCCTCACATCCCCACACCGGAAAAACTTTTAGCTACTAGAATTTTTCTTTAGTGTTTTCTAGTGTGGCATAGGAACAATTTATGACAAAGGAAGTACTCTAAAACGTCGTTAAAAGGACCCCTCTGTGTTACTCACGTCCTTAAACTAAGGAAAATGATGGGAACACACTTCTTGGGTGCAGTCCGTACAACCAGCCTCCCCTCCCAAAACTGTTCCTCGTTCGAGCAGGGTCGGTAGTCCCACTCAGTCCGAGTTAGAGTCCGTCGAGCCTCCGTCTCGGCTGGCGGCCTTCTTTAGGATGAGAGAGCGGAGTGGTGGTGTGATAGTGATCGCGAGCGAGTCCATGAGCTTCTCTCTTCTCTCTTGAAGGTCTTTTGAGTCAGCTGCACAGTCTGTTCAGGTGATCTCGGTGGTCGGCTGGTTGTTCTGGAGGCGGGTGCCTCTCTGAAGCTGGTCAGTCACGCAGATCTTCTTACCGTACACTGCTGAGTCTTAATCAGACCTGGCGCGGGCCATTCAGAATCACAGCACTTTGAGGTGGTCCGGGGCTTAGAGAATCTGAAATCGGATCTTCTGTGTTAAATAGTTTGCCGTACGAGTTTGCAGAAGGCGCGCCTCTCTGGGCAACCTCTGCGGAGAAGAAATCTTCAAATAGCGCACTTTATGCCCCTGCGTAGTAGTGGCTGTTGTTGAGCACTGCGAATACGCCCTCGGATTTCAGCCTTGTCTTTAAGTCACAGGAACTTCATTATCCACAGTGCGGCTCTTCTGTCGTCTGCTGAGATTTAAGAATAGCTGGGAGCGTTCTTCCTCTGGGCCTATCGGTCGTATTCTTCTCGATACGGAGCCGTGGTTGTTGCAGGGCAGGGGCAGCATTTCCTGGCAGAGGGGTTGAAGGTGCGATGTTTGAACGATTCTGGGAGGACCCCACTAGCCTCTGGATACTCCGCATGGAGCGATTCTCAAGGTCTTCGATGCGTCTTGCTGCACCAGTTGTGCTTGGCGCAGAGTTTAGACGGGCGTTAGAGTGTGTTTGTCGGTATCCAGGTTCATTCACTCTGTTCTCTAATTCTTTCGTGTCTGGCAGAGTAAGCTTGACATACTGCTGTAGCTTGAGCAGAGGAGCTGGACGGTGGAGTCATGAGCGCTTGCTAGGTCTGGGGGCTATTTGTTTAGCCACTTCTGTAGCCAGGAGCTTGTAATCAATCGGCTCTGTGCAGGTGGGTCAGGTGCCCTGGGACCCTGTCGCGCAGAACAGAAAATCAGGGTAGGGATTCTTCATCGTTCATTCCCCCTGCTGCTGCGGGCACTGCTGGGTTGTCTATCACTGTTCCATGGCTGGCACCATGGCTGGTGGAAGGCATTTGTAGGTAGATCCGAGCGTTCGGTCTCGTGGTGCTCGGTTTCTGGCACTTCGGGAAGTATTTGCTCCATCAGGGGTAGAACAGACAGAAGGAAGTGGGGAGTTTGTAACCCTCTGGCAAGCTGTGAGGAGGGCCTCTTCTGCAGAGGAAGTGCTACACTGGAGTGGAAGTGTGCAGGCAGCCTGGGGTTAATGCTCTCTGTTTGGGCAAGCAGCCGTATATATAAGCCCCCTTCGGGATGTTGGTCAGTTCTGGGGGTTATTGGGGCAGGGGGAAAGTCCTTACCCACTGCCCTGTGGGACAACAGGAACTGTTGGCGAGAGGACGACCCTCTGGTGAACTGCTGGTGCGCGCCGCACCTAAGACCGCACCCTTAGGAAGCAGGCAGGCCCTAGGGCTTCAAGTGTCCCGCGCGGCGGGCGGAACTCGGGGGGGTATAGACAAGGTCCGCGGTGGCAGCGCTGATCCCGTCGGGCAGAAATGATCGGTGTGTGGGCGAGGCAAAAAATCCCCGCTTTGGTTCGGACGGTCTGCGCATGTATTAAACAGTATATGCCGCTCTAAAAGCCGGGGGCGCGGGGAGCCGTTCCTCACTGCGGCTCATGCGCCGGCGCCGGAACCGGAAGTCCGGGACAGCAACTTGAGTATAGGCCTTCGCCCCAGGAGAATGACACTAGGCGGCAGAAACCAAACCTGTTGGCTCTGCCCAGATGAACTATATCGCACTTACTCACGCCAGGCTACTCAGTTTTAGCCTAGTGTTAAAGGAGGCAGATGCTGCCCTGCAGGTTTCTTTTTAAATGCATTATCTTACCTGGAAGGCTGTTTTAGCCTAGTCCAGGTTGCAGGGTTTTCACCCCATGTGGTGTTCTACTCCGTGGGTTTCTTCAGTTACATCTGGAATAGGGCCTCGGCCCTTTCTCCTCTCTGTCCTCTTTAAGACCCACTTTGGCCTCCCGTCCTCATGTCAAAACTTTTTTGCAGGGGGTCGCTTGCTCCGTCCCACTTGTTCATAGGCCGATCGAGCCATGGGATTTAGATTTTGTTTTGAAGACCATGCAGTCTTCACCTTTTGAACTATTGCGGGAAGTTTATCTTCCTTTTCTTTCTAAGAAGGTGGCCTTCTACATGGCCAATTCCATCCATCAAATGAGTGTCTGGACTGGTGGCTCTTTCTTGCGATTTCCTTTTTTGGTTCTTTACAGGAAAAGGTCCCGTTCCTTAGTTTCTCCTTAAGGTGGTTTCCCAGTTCCACCTCAGTGAGGACATGGTTTTGCCCTCTTTTTGCTCTTCTCTCAGCCTATGAGTGGTTGTTGCATTTTTTGTTGTTGTCACGGCCGGCCGGATATACCTCACTGCTATTGAATCTTTCAGGCACTCTGGTTCTCTTTTTGTCATTCCAGAGGGTCCGCTTATAGGTCTGGTGGCCTCTAAGGCGACCGTTGCCACGTGGATCCGGTCTGCCGGCATGAGCGATCGGTGCCTACTGGGCGGTTCAGCATCAAGCTTCAGCTTCACAGGTCTGCAAGGCTGCGACTTGGCTTCAGTTCATACTTTTACAAAGTTCTATTAAGTCCATTCTTTGGCTGATGCAAGCCTCAGCCGAAAGGTACTTCAGGCAGCAGTTTGCTAACTGACTCGCACTGCTGCCAGTTTTTTCTGTTTGATTTTTTTCCTACCCTATGGAACTGCTTTTGGACATCCCAAGGTGCTGTGTCCCCCAATGATATTGACAAGAAATTCAGATTTTTGTACTTACTTTAAAATCCTTTTCTCGTCTGATTCATTGGGGAATACAGGACCCTCCCTGTATTCATCATCTTTTTTTCAATTATCATTTTGGTATTATCTCTTTGGAATCAGGCCATGGTTTATCTTTCTATTACGGCTTTTGTACCATCCGAATAGCCTAGCATCAGTAGGAGGGATATAGTCCATCCAGGCAGAGAAACCAACATATTTGGTTTCCACCTAGTGTCAGCCTAATAAGGTGCTACTGTCAGCACCCACGGTGCTGTGTCCCCCGATGAGAATAGGATTTTACAGTAAGTACAAAAATCCATTGTTTTTTTCATTGTTGGGTATGTCATTTGTTGAAGGACCAAACCTCTCTTTAGGGGATGTTTACACGGGGTTTCGTGACGCTTATTTTGGAGAATATTTCACATCAAAATGCACCCCAAAATAAGCATCAACAATGTACTAAAACATCTCCTATTGTTTGCAATGTTAACATCATCATCATTGCTCAATGTGTAAACAAATGCATTTTAAGGCATGAACATGTGCGCGGCGAACATATATAGTGTGAACTTCCCATTAAATTACAGTGGGTTGCAAAGGATACCTGCGCCTTAAAAACTAAAAGGTGTGAAAATCTATCACATGTAGTGGGTTGCAAAATTATTCACACCCCTGGAACTGTTCCTCATTTTTAACCATTACAACCACAAACTTAAATGCATTTTACTGATATTTTATGTGAAAGAACAACACAAAGTAGCAAGAGTGTAAAAAACAAACAAACAAAAAAAGATATGTGTTTTTCCAAATTTTTGCAAAAAAGTTTGTGGCTGTAACATTTAAAAATGAGGAACCGTTCAAGCTGTATAAATACTTTTGCAACCAACTGTAAAACTCTTCCAGATAGTCCATTAGTGCCCAGTGTTAACTAGGCACTGTAGTGAACGTATTTTGTGCGTGTGAAAGGTTTCCTTACTACACAGTGAATAGGGGAATGCAGCTGTAGTTTATTTTCATGAACACGTAAGATTTTTATAAGAATGTCTGCTTTTCCATCCCATCACATTGAGCCATCTCATTCATTCATTCATAATGATTGTGGTGCAGAGCTCTGGCTTTAAACTGCTCTTAGTTGGATATATTTTATTTTAAATTGCATTAATAATCATGTATACTCTATGTTGTAGCTCTATTATTTTTTTTTAATTTTTTTGCAATGTACAATTTCAGGACCTTCAGTGAAATAAGCTCTAGTGAGGAGCAGTATGAGCTATGTCAGGAGCTTTGCAAAGATCTAGCAGAAGACCTAAAAAAGGAAGGATTAAAGGTTTGTGAAACGTTTTGAAATGATTTCCTCTGAAGCCTTGGTTTGCTAGTATGACGTGCATGGTTACAAAATTGTGACCGATTTATTAAATCTTTATCTACAGTAAACCATTGCCTCAAACCTTGTAAATGTTTCATGTTCAGGGTTAGATGCATGTGATAGAAGCTTTGCCAAGTATCTTTTTGTGTCTGTCTAATAAACCGGCTCCTCACTTTGTTAGTCATAAGTAGCAGCGGGCGTTGCGAAAAACCTAACAGTGACCAAGTATCCAAATATAATACCGCTGTGAAAGGCTACTTATGGTAACTGTGGGGGGATGCTAAATTATGCATACAGCAGCTACTGCTCGAGGCTGTACAAGCTGTAGATGTATGAGAGAGGGCATTAAGAAAGCCAAGGGGAAAAAAATTACTTTTGGCTATAATTTGCAAAAAAAAGCACACTATCCAGAAACTTCTTGTGTGCCACCATGATGCCGTGAAGGTGATTCTCTGCAGAGAGCACTGTACAGGCCTGTCCCCATTGCAATGGTTTTCAGCCGGTTTTGCAGATGGTTTTCAGTTTTGAAAACAGTCTGCAAACCAGCTGACCAACTTTTACACGGACCTTAATAGAAAATCCATGCAGCGATCCCCACTTCCGCCGGACGGTTTCTTAGACCGCCAACGTTCCGAAAACATTGAGCGGAATATGAACTTCTCAATGTGAAAGGAGAGGGCTTTTCTCCGCAAACAGCGGAGAAAAGCTGTCCCCTTCGGCCGTGTGCACGGCCCCAACACGGAGCAAATACCGGAGGGGATTTCCGACTGGTATTTGCACTATGCCGTGTGAACGGCCCTTGAGGCCTGGTTCACATTTGTATTCTGTCTTCCGGTGTGAACAAAATAAGGAAAATAAAAAACGGATCCATTAACTGATGTGCAAGCTGATAGCTATCTGTATCCGTTAATCAAAAGAAAAAAAAATGAAGAGTTCTGTCTGTCAGATATCCATTTTTTGAACAGGAAAATAGCGCAGCAGACTATGCTATTTCTTTATTCAAGAAAACTGATAAGGGTAAGTTCACGCGCTGGAAATCTGCCCAAAATGAGCCTCAGACAAGTTTTGAAATCTTTCTTCACGGAATATAATGTGAAATACACCTTGTCGTTCACATGAAGTGTATTTCACAAGCGTAATTCCGAGCTGTTTTTTGGACACAATTACAGGCTTCAAAATACACTTCTAATCAGGTGGTTTTTGAAGCAGAATTAGAAGTGTAAATTTACACACACAAACGCTGTGTGAACATACCCATTATTGACGGAACAGATAAACTGATGCAAACTGAGCGCTTAAAAACTTTATAGAAATGAATAGGCATCAGTTTCTTTTGTTTTTCTGTCTCCCAAATGGAGCAAAACAATGGAAAACACACCACAGATGTGAACCAGGCATAAGACTTGGTAAAGAGAGACGGTAACATTAAAGTGTGCCTCTAGTGGTCCACTTAAAATACTCTCACAATATTCAACTCATTAAAGGGGTTTTCTCACTACAAACATCATGGGCCACATGTACGAAAAATGTCTAGGTCTAAAAGTCACTCTGTTACCCATAGCAACCAATCAGTGCGCCCCTTTCATTTTTTCAGAATATGAAATGAAAGGGGCGCTCTGATTGGTTGCTATGGGCAACGAAGTGTGTTTTAGACCTAGACAGTTTTCATACATGTGGCCTCATCTGTTAAAATGTGGGTAGCATAAATGGAAGTAAGTTTGCCCTAAGATACCATTAGCACAGTGCTATGGCTTAGTAGAACAGGTGAATTTTGTGTCTGCAGAGCAACCATGTGAGTGCCCATGTCGGATTCTGCCCACCTAATCTGTCAGTGGCTGTCAGCCCTGCTGTATGATGTGTAGTCCCGCCCAGGTCGGTGTCGGGACTGCGCACAGTGTGTAGATGCTATGCTGGGACGGAGAGCGAGAGACCTGATGCTGTGCTGCGGGGAGAGAGCGAGAGACCTGATGCTGTGCTGCGGGGAGAGAGCGAGAGACCTGATGCTGTGCTGCGGGGAGAGAGAGAGAGACCTGATGCTGTGCTGAGACGGAGAGAGAGCGAGAGACCTGATGCTGTGCTGAGACGGAGAGAGAGCGAGAGACCTGATGCTGTGCTGCGGGGGGAGAGAGTCGAGGAGACCTGATGCTGTGCTGCGTCGGAGAGAGAGCGAGAGACCTGATGCTGTGCTGCGGGGAGAGAGAGAGAGACCTGATGCTGTCTGCGGGGGAGAGAGATTGGAGAGAAACCTGATTCTGTGCTGCGGGGAGAGAGAGAGAGACCTGATGCTGTGCTGCGGGGAGAGAGAGAGAGACCTGATGCTGTGCTGCGGGGAGAGAGAGAGAGACCTGATGCTGTGCTGCGGGGAGAGAGAGAGAAACCTGATGCTGTGCTGAGGAGAGAGAGACCTGATGCTGTTCTGGAGGGAGAGAGAAAGAGACCTGATGCTGTGCTGCGGGGAGAGAGAAAGAGACCTGATGCTGTGCTGCGGGGAGAGAGAAAGAGACCTGATGCTGTGCTGCGGGGAGAGAGAGAGAGACCTGATGCTGTGCTGCGGGGAGAGAGAGATCTGATACTGTGCTAGAGAGATGCAGTCCCATGTGGGGGATTTTAGTTCGTAGTCCCATGTAAAACACAACTGTACTATGCAGTCCCACATAAAACACAACTGTGCAATCCCATATAAAACTGTTTTGTGAGAGAGCAGCACAGTCCCATGTAAAACACAACTGTACTATGCAGTCCCATGTAAAACCCAACTGTTCTGCGAAAGAGAAAATGTGCAGATCCCATGTAAAAAAACATGCAAACAGATAAAGCATATAGTTTTGTAGCAGAGCCATTTCACTGTTCTGTGCACTCCCATGTAAACCAGTCATAAATCTGTAGAGAGGTCAGTGGTGTGATAATCTATAGGATATGTCACTATGTATCTGTCAGGAAGTAAAACAGGTCAGAGATGTAATCTTCAGAATATATCGTCATGTATCTATCAGGAGTGAGAGGAGCAATGTTCTGCAGATCTGTAGAGGTCAGAGGTATAATAATCTGCAGGATATGTCACCATGTGAGAGAGAAAAAAAATCACCCATCTTTCCCAGAGTCCTGAATGTCAAATGCCCATTCTAGTTGCAAAGTATGTAGAGAGAGCGAGAAATTGAGATATACACTATCGAGTTACACTTATCTTTCACTTCCAGTGATTTCTTAGGCTATGTTTGCACAACACATGAATACCTTTTAATTTTCAGCGGTGTCAGTGTGCTGAATAGACAGTAATGAAAACCCCGTGCTGTAGTCTGTACATGTTGCATATTCTGCGGTTTCCGGTGAGTTGCCGTCAAATTCCCGTACATTGTACGGAGCTGACGACAAATCCAAAAAACATCTGCGCCAAAAAAAACGCTGCCCCTGCTGTTGTCCAGCAATGTCTAAATGCTGTCGTATTTTGGACAGCATTTTGTCTTTTGCTGTGTGCACATAGCCTTAGGCTATGTCTCTACTGCACACAAAAACGATCATTTTTTTCAGTGTTTTTTTGTTTTCTAAAAACGACTGAAAAAGGTCCCATAGATTTCTACAGTAAAAACGTTCTGTATTCTCCACAGAACTTTTTTTTTTCTGTTAGTTTTTGCTGCTGGTCATTTTTTTAAACATGTTGCAGAAAACAACAGAGCAGAGCAAAAAATTTACTATTGACGTCTACGGAAAGTGGCGGACGTTTTTTGGCGCTTTTTTGCAGAAATCCGTAAAAATGACAATGCTGTGTATTTCTGCAAAAAATTGACTTTTTTTCAGCAGCTTTTGACAAGCAGTGGACCAAAAACCTCAGTTTTATGAATGTTTTTAGGATTTGGTTTTCAGTGAGTTTTTCGGCCAATGCTGTGTAGACCTAGCCTTATCCTACAGAGTAAAAATATGCCCTTATCTTAAACAAAGCTCCATTCATAGAGGTTACACACAGCAGAGAATGACTCGCCATGGTAGGGACAAATGAGATAAGAGAGAGCAGAGATAGATGGTCAGTATCAAAAGAAACGTGTGTGCACTCAGAAGGGATAAAATCTTTTATCTCCTCAACAAGGGAAAATAAAAACAGCAGTGTATTTAATAATAGTATTCATTAGCTTTTCCTTGTATGTTGAAAGCTAATCTTTGTAGTGAGAAGATCCATTTAATGGATAGTTAATTGGTTCCTGTTCTTGGTCTCTTTGTTTCAACACATAAAGAACATTACCCAGGTTCTCTCCAGGATTTTATGTTTTACTTGTCTTTGCTCTTCTTCCTTGAGTTGTTTTATACAGTAGATGTACTTGTCTGCTTATTTCCTGCTACACACTTTTCAGGCTGAGTAGTTTGTATTTTCTAAGCATTTATTCAAGTTAAGTAATAATATTGTGGCATCTGCTTGGAGCCATAAGTTCAGTCTATGGGTGGAACTCCCTGCTTCCATTATGACTGTAACTTCCTAACCTGAACATGAACTTTCACTCTGCAGCCAAGAGCAACAGCCTGGATCCTTTATAGGACCTTCTATAACTGGACTTCTGCTTCCCATGTTATAGGGCAGAACTGTTACATTGAAACTGAAATATGTCAAGTTTGAAGTCAAGACCAGAGCATCCACCGTGTCCTATGCAGTCTCGACAGAGGAGGAAATCTTTTCTGTGGCCAAAGAAATTCTCAAGTCTGAAATTGATTTGGCGTCACCAGAACCTCTGCGGCTCAGACTGATGGGTAAATCTAGAATTTAATACTATGAGACGTACATTGAGATGAACAGATGTATTAGCATATGTACCAATCCACTGTAAAGGGCAGACAAGTGAATAACCGAATTTGTTGTTGTCAAAAGGTGCAAGATACTGGGCAGTAAGTGCAGAGTCCTTTTCAGAAGTTATTGTGTTGGAAGCTGGAAAATGGGGCAAGCGTGAAGGTCACATTATTATGACTAGATGACTAGGTCAGAAGACTTTCAGAACCGCAGGTCTTTTGATGGTTTTTCTGGTGTTCAGTAGTTAGTACCTTCCAAAAGGGTCTCAAAGACAGCCAGCCAGTGAACTGGTTAGAGACCTGGATTCTTAAAGGGAATGTGTCATCAAAACATGACTTCTTGTTTAACTCATGTTTTTATATTAAACAGATTTTTTACGCATTTTTGGTTTTATATATATATATATAATATATATATATATATATATATATATATAATATATACACAACATATATATAAAATCACCGGCCACTTTATTAAGGTACACCTGTCCAACTGCTCGTTAACACTTAATTTCTAATCAGCCAATCACATGGCGGCAACTCAGTGCATTTAGGCATGTAGACATGGTCAAGACAATCTCCTGCAGTTCAAACCGAGCATCAGTATGGGGGAAGAAAGGTGATTTGAGTGCCTTTGAACGTGGCATGGTTGTTGGTGCCAGAAGGGCTGGTCTGAGTATTTCAGAAACTGCTGATCTCCTGGGATTTTCACGCACAACCATCTCTAGGGTTTACAGAGAATGGTCCGAAAAAGAAAAAAACATCTAGTGAGCGGCAGTCCTGTGGGCGGAAATGCCTTGTTGATGCCAGAGGTCAAAGGAGAATGGGCAGACTGGTTCGAGCTGATAGAAAAGGCAACAGTGACTCAAATAGCCACCCGTTACAACCAAGGTAGGCAGAAGAGCATCTCTGAACGCACAGTACGGCGAACTTTGAGGCAGATGGGCTACAGCAGCAGAAGACCACAATTTTCCAAGCTCATCGGAAATATTGGAAACTAGTGAAGATTGGAATGAAAAAAAACGTTGCCTGGTCTGCTGAGTCTCGATTTCTGCTGTGACATTCGGATGGTAGGGTCAGAATTTGGCGTCAACAACATGAAAGCATGGATCCATCCTGCCTTGTATCAACGGTTCAGGCTGGTGGTGGTGGTGTCATGGTGTGGGGAATATTTTCTTGGCACTCTTTGGGCCCCTTGGTACCAATTGAGCATCGTTGCAACACCTTGTTGAATCTATGCCACGAAGAATTGAGGCAGTTCTGAAGGCAAAAGGGGGTCCAACCCATTACTAGCATGGTGTACCTAATAAAGTGGCCGGTGAGTGTATATGAATTTTTTTCTTTCATTTTCCATATCACTTTCAATATTTTTAAAAAATTCTTAAAGGGGTTTTGCCACAATGTAATGTTGCCGTGGGATCCTCCAAAATGGCTATTTAATCACTTTTCTAAATATATGTGATTACAAAAAGTGAGGCCTCTGAGAGCTACAGCTTTCTTTCCGTGCCCTTAGTTACCTGACAGTTTACATTAGACACGACCAGGAGTTGATCTGGCCGGGCTCGCGCTGTCTGCACTTCTTATCTGATGACCGGGAACATGAAGGAGCTAGCAAGGGACTGTGGAGAAATATCCTGTCTTTTCTATAGAGAATCCACTGGTTCTAATGTAATTATTTGTGTAAACATTGTAGACGCTCCCTGGCACTGCTTGTCTCTGCTCAGACCCCCTCCCTCTCCCCAGTGACTCAGCATGCTGAGTTAATTTTGTCTCCTGATCAGATAACAGGTAAGGAACTGACTTCTTGGCAAAACCCCTTTAAGTCCTGCAGTTTTCGCTTTGGCCAGTAGGTCCAATAATAGTCTGACACTTCCTGTTCTGTAGAGAGAGATTTTCAGTAGTCTGCTCATAATCACTACAAGCAGGGTTACACTGAAAGGTGACATCAATGTATATAAGTAACACAGAATCCACCAGTCACAATAGGAGATAGTCACAGTTTCCCCTCTTCCCCTCCCTGCACAGTAACTTCTTCCCAGGTCACAGAGCATGCCTAGAAAACTCTCCTTTAGATCCTGTTCACAGAATCCTATGTACGTGAACCTGCTGTAAAGCAACACTGTAAATGCAGCTAAAAGCAGTGTAGACAAGAAAGCTGTCCCCAATATCAGATACAAACAACTAAATTGAGAAATTTACAATCTGAAAATGAAAACTGCTAAGAAGAATAGAATATGTATCGGTATCATGTTTTAATTGCTAAAAAAAATTCCCTTCAAGGCTCATTGGTCTAGCAGGAGGTAGTATAACACAAATTGCTGAAAAAGCTGATGCTGCCTAATATAAAATGGTTATCCAAGTAGTAAAGAATGTAAGCGGCACTCACCAATCTTCTTCTTTATAAAGATTTATTGTAAACACTCACGTTACATGGGAAACAAGCACATCCACCTCAGCCTACGGCCGTTTCACGCACTGACTAGTGCTTTCTCAAGGCATGTCTTGAGAAAGCGCTAGTCAGTGCGCGAAACGGCCGTAGGCTGAGGTGATGTGCTTGTTTCCCATGTAACGTGAGTGTTTACAATAAATCTTTATAAAGAAGAAGATTGGTGAGTGCCGCTTACATTCTTTACTACTTGGATAATCAGTTGGACTTTTCTATTTGAAGCTGAGCACCACTGAAATTGGATATAGTGCTGGGTTGTTTTATGAGACACTAACTCATATGGAGTGAATCAGGGGTGTCGGTGCCGCCTGATTACCTTGAGCTCTTGTAATATAAAATGGTGTCAGAACATAGAGTGCATTGCAGCTTGCTGAATAGCCACAGACTAGTACGACTGCCTATGTCCACCCCTGTCCAACAACACCTGTAATAGGACATCAGCACTTCTCCTTTAAAAGTTGGCCTGGTCATATCAATAATGCCTTCTTTTACGTAGTTTGGATGGCTATATGAATGTGTGTTCTTTACCTGGGCAAGAGATGGCACCAGGATGTATTTTGGGAAACCGGTAGAGGCAGTGTGGGAATGGGCAATGTCTGCTGGAAAACCTTAAGTCCAGGCATTCATGTGGATGTTACTTCTACCATCTACCTGAATATGGCAGCAGTATTCCCTAATGAATGACAGGGGCCTCTTTCGGCAGGATAACACACAATGCCACACTGTAAAAATTGTTCAGGAATAGTTTGAGGAACATGACAAAAAGTTCTAAGAGTTCACCTGACCTCCATATAATTGAGCGTCTGTAGGAGGTGCTTGAAAAAGAGATTCAGTTCATGTTCAGAAAAGCTCCTGTATCTTCCCCTGGAAAGATGACAATAAGGCTGCATTTACACAGCGAAGGACAAATACCGGTCAGGAAATCCCGACTGGTATTTTGTCTTTTTCGGCACGTAGGGGAGGGGGGGGGGCGACTTTTGTCCGCGGTTTGCAGATTCAAGCCCTCCCCCTTCACACCCACATGTTCATGTTTCACCCGAAAACCGGGCGAAAGAATGAAAACGTTCTAAGTTTTTCGGATATCGGCGGTGTAAAAACCATCTGGCGGAAAATCCGTGCAGTGTGGACTGCTGTACGGATTTTCTATTGATGTCAATGTAAAAGGTTGACAGTCGGTTTACAGACAGCTTTCAAATCTGAAAACAGTCTGTAAAACCGACGGAAAACCTGTGCCGTGTGGACAAGCCCTAACAGGCTTCAATCTTCCCTGATGTCACTTTAAGGGGTTTTGCCAAGAAGTGATTTCCTCAGCTAACAGGCTGAACTTGAGCCTTGAAAAGAGGGGCGTTATGTTTCTGTGTTTAAAAAACAAGCACCTCCTCTGTGATGTCATAGCACCACCTCCAATGACGTTCCGAGGCTCAGTCTCTCTAGTTTGAGCAAACATTGTTTTGCTAAATCACAGAGAATAACTATTGTGCACAAGTTTGGGGGGTTTTGTTTTCTCCCATTTTATCTGCTAGGACGAAAGAAGAGATTAGCTTGGGGCAGGCAGGTTTCTTTCATTTGTTCACAAACTGCTGGACGAAGAGGAAGAAGGGCTGAGCAGTGAGCCAAGGGAGCGTCTGCATCTTTACTCAGATAATTACATTACAACCAGTGGATTCTTTTATACGGAGACAGAGACTTTTATTCCCCAGTCCCTGCAAAGCTGGTTCTTTGTTTCCTGCCATCAGATAAGAATTTCCCAAACCACGCAAGCGCAGCCAGATCTGTTCCTGTCAGTGTCCTGGTCGTGTCTAATGTAAACTGTCAGGAAACTAAAGGAATGTAATTAATGCTGTAGCTGTCACAGGCTTCCCTTTTTTTTAATGACATATATTTAGAAAAGGTGATTAAATACCCATTTTGGAGGATCCCACGTCAACATTACATCGTGGCAAAACCCCTTTAAAGCTCGCCAAATTTACCCTTTTGTTGCAGGGACACAATACCAGAATGTAAAAATTTCGTACTGCTTCGGAAATATTTTTCACCTAGAATAAAAAGTCGAAAAATTTAAGTTCTGCCAAGAACTAAGCTCTTGTTGTAACATTTTAGTTGTGGCAAAGCATTTGAAACCATGGCAAGATGTTCTTGGTTGTGAAAGAGCTAAACATAAATATTCTTCTAATGTTAGGGCTGTTGACTGTATAGATATAGATCTTCATTTTAGCTCTTTCATAACCACTGTCATTTTATTTCATCATTCATAGGTGTAAAAGTTTCTGGATTTCTATCTGAAGATGACAGAAAACATCAGATAAGTATCACTAGTTTCCTTGGTCAAAGCAAAGCTACAAAAACAAAATGCACAGAAATGCCAGACAAATCTGGCCAGGCAGCTCTGACTTCAGCCCCACAGAGGGAAAGTTTCTTCAATCAGAAACGGGCAGCAAGACAACTAGAACTGGAGCAAGGGTCTACAAGCAATGCAGCCACGAGCAGGGAAACAACCGTGACGCATACTTCTTGTGAACAGCCAAAAGAAACGACTGAGGTTGACCAGATTTGCCAAGACCCTGATTTGACTTGTCCTATTTGCATGATGAAACAGAGTGATTGGGATCTAGAGGCATTTAATAAACATATTGACCAATGTTTGATTAAATCACCTACCTCTGATAACACTGAAATAATAAGCAAATGTGAAAACATACCTGGAACAAATAATGACAAAGTGAAAAAAAGTAATGAAGGCTTCTCTGATGGCCTCAGAGAAAATGTCCACATGAAGAATCTGAAAAACAGAATGGTGAGGGTCCCCCATCTAGGACTTGGACATTTTCATTGAAAAAATACATAAAGTAAACCATGCCAAAACAAAGGACCCTGGCAAAGATGACTTTATTTGTAAGAATCCTATGGAAAATCATCAACTACAAAGTGACACGGGCATTAAAAAACCTGAAAAACTGTAAAACTACGTCACCACCGAGTTCATCCATGTCTCATGGGAAAACCATTTTCATCTGCCCAGTGTGCAACATACAGCAAGATACCTCCGACTTAGCTTTTTTAATAACTGTTTTTTTTGTGCCTTATAAAGGATATTAGAAGAGCGGAAGAAAAATACGCCAACCTGGAACTCCCCACATCCACTGAAAAGTGACTGCCAGAATGGTAAGTACATTATAGATAAGAAACCTAGTAAGAAACAAACCTTATTGCCAAACACATGTTTACTTACAGATTGGAGTGTTTGTAACCTTCAACTATGTTCACACGGCTTAAAATTGGACGTATTTCAGTTCGTAATTACCGCCCAAAGGGCAAAAAACGGGTGGAATAGTCCAAGTATTTACGGTAACCACAGTTGTATGAGAACTATGTTTACGTCTCCTTCCCGCTCGCACATACGCCGGGGGGAGATAATTGACATGTGAATTACCATGGCGTAAAGCGCCCCCAGGGGGGTTCTGGTCCAAAACATCCGGGGCTCGGGCCTTTTT
Source organism: Phyllomedusa bahiana (assembly GCA_025379985.1). Lineage (NCBI taxonomy): Eukaryota > Metazoa > Chordata > Amphibia > Anura > Hylidae > Phyllomedusa > Phyllomedusa bahiana. Next base: position 69,267 of record JAODAL010010396.1, on the reverse strand, counting down.
GTTTTTTCCCCACCTTAATTTGTAAAATTGCGGATGTTTTTTTTTTAAAGAGAAAAACCTTCTTTTCCCTGTCATTTAATTTTCTCCCAAAACCCCACACAAATTTCCAGCCCAAATCCCCTCAGCGGGCATTTTTACAGTAAAAATTCCCCAATGCCCAAAGTTTTTTTTTTCAAAAACTTTTTCACCCTTATTGCCCAATCCCCTAAACGTCACCAAAAAACCCAACCGTTTTCATGGAGAAAAATAAAAGGGGGATTGGACTAAAAACCCTTCCTACAAAACCCCAAGGACCCAAAAATTTTATTACTATTTAAAGGCTCAAATAATCCTGAAAGGCCCCCGGGACCGAATTCGACCCCCAATGGGGAATATTTTTCCCCAAAGGCTTACCCGGGCTCTGATTTCCCAATTACAAAACCACCCCAAATACGGGGCCCCCAAAAATAGTGGTGGGAAATTTGGGTTTGTATGTAGATTTGGGCCGGGGAATATAAGGGGTTCCCATTTGCTGTTACATTTAGTAACTCACCAGGAGAGGGTTCTTTTAAATGATCAGCGTGGGTTCATTTTCCCCCTTTTCCCTTTTTCCCCCGGTTAAACACCTTCTGTTGTTTGCCCCCGGGCCCAAATTCCCTCGTCCCCTGAGGTTTTGGAAAACCAAAAATTTTAAAATTTCCTCCATTTTCCGGGAAAAACTCCCTTTTTTTTAGGTTTTGCAGCCCCCTCTTTTTGGTATTAGGGGCATGAAGGTTTTATGGGGCCACAGGCCGGGGTATTTTGGGGCCACAGGAAGGGTATAGGGGGGCCACAGGAGGTATATGGGGGCCCGGGAAGGTTTTGGGGGGGGCCAAAAAGGAAAGGTATATGGGGGCCCACGAGGGAATGGGGGGGGCACGGAGGCCCTTTTTTAAGAGCACTGAGGCGGGTATATAAGGGCCCCACTGAGGCAGGTATATAGGGGCACTAAAGGAAAGTATTTTTAGGGGAAACCACACGCAGGTATAGGGGGGCACAGGCAATTTTGGGGGCCCCAAAAAGGCCCAGGTATTTGGGTTTCATTGAGGCAGTATTTTGGGGCCCCACGGGATCCTGGGGTTTTAATGGCGGCCGGCATTTCCCTGTTTTTGGGGCTGGATTTAGGGGCAAAAGGCAGGTATATGGGGTTTTAACGGCAGAAATTTGGGGGGGAAAACAGGCAGTATAGGGGGGCCAAAACAAGCGGGAAAACAAGTGGGCCTTTAGGCAGTATATGGGGGAAATAAAGGGCCAGTATATGGGGGCCACAAGCAGGTATTAAGGGCACTGAGGGAAAGGGGGAGGGTAGTTTTGGGGGGGCAATGAGGCGGGTTTTTTGGGGGTACAGGGTTTTGGGGGGGGAACAGGCAGGTATATGGGGGCCCCAAAAGGCAGGTTTTAATGGGGGGCCAAATTAAAGGGGGAAGGGATTTTTGGGGGCCAAAGGCAGGTTTGGGGGGCCAAAAGAAAGGGGGCAGGGTATAAAGGGGGCCCAATGGGGGCCGGGGAGAAATTTGGGGGAAGGGCGGAAAAAAGGGGGAAAGGCCAGATAGGGGGCCCCAAAAGGGCGGGTTAAATGGGGGCAAAAAGGCAGTATTTTGGGGGACAACAGGGGAAGGGTAAAACAAAGGGGGAACAGGCGGGGAAATTTTTGGGGGCCCAAGGAAAGGCCCTTTTAAATAGGGGACAAGGGGGGAGTTAAATTTGGGGGGGGGCCCACAGGCAGCAAAGGGGGTTTTTCCGGGCAGGGTTTTATTTGGGGGGGGCCAAGGGGCAGGGTTTTTTTGGGTTTTTGGGGCAAGGGGCCAGGGTTTTTTTTTTGGGGCCAAGGAGGGCATTTTTGGGGGGCCCGGGACGCGGGGGGTTTTTTTTTTTTTGGGTTTTTTGGCCCCCACAGGCGGGCATTTTTGGGGCCACGGCAGGGATTTGGCCCTTTTGGGGGCCACGGGGGGGCCAAGGGGCATTATAGGGCCGGGCGGGTTTAGGGGGCCACGGGCCCAGGCATTATAGGGGCACAGGCAGGGATATGGGGGCCACGGGGCAGGAAACCTTAAATAGGGGAAACACCCCAAGGGGAAAAGGGGGGGGCCCAAGGCGGGAAATATGGGGGCCAACAGGCAGCATTATGGGGGCCACGGGGCAGGGATATGGGGGCCACGGCAGGCATTATGGGGGTGGCCAAAGGGGCCGGGGTATATGGGGGCCCATGGGCAGGAAAAAACGCTAAAAAAAATTTAAAAAAACTTTAAATACTAAACCCTTAAAACCCCCGGGCAAAGCGGCTCCGCCCTCTTCGCCCGGGCCGCCCCTCGGCAGCCCCTTTCGGGCGTTAGGCCTTTTGGCCCCCCGAGGACAGGCGCTTTGGGCGAGAGTGATGTGAGGACCTGGCGGGGGGGCCCCTTTGGGGTTTGGGCCCGGCGGGGCCGGTTTCCCGACACTGAATGCGGGTTGGGGGAATTCGGGGGGGGGGCGCTCGCTCCCCTGCCCCCAAAAAGCCCTTCAGCTGTGTGTGCGTAAAACCCGGACCACATGGCTGAAAAAAGCTTTTCGGTGCTCCAGGCCCCGGCCCCAGGGGCCCTGGAGCCCCGGGAAACCCCCCGGGGCACAGGGGGGTTTTTTTTAATTTTTTTTTGGGGCCCGAGCCCCGTTTTAAACACCCTAGCGAGGGCCCCTGCGCCCCCCGGGGTTTAATGCAATTTCTATGGGCCGGGGGGGTTTGCCGGCCCCCGTTTTCCCCCGCCCCCCGGCCAACGGCTTTAATTGCGGGGCTTTTAATTACCCCCTCCCTTTTTTAAGCCGGTTTTGAACCTAGCCTAATGTAAGTTTGGAAAGAAAGTAGTGGGGTTTTTGTGTTGCCCTTTTTTGGTCAGTATTTTTTTACGTATTCGCCGCAAGTAATTGACATGTCACTTATCGTCCCGTGCGTACAATACGATCGTATTGTACGAGAGGGGAGAGGAGGCGTAATCCATAGTTCTCTATGAGAACTGTTGATCACTGTAATTTCGCCGTGCATTTCGCCCATATTAGAGCGCAAATACGACGCGAAATGCGTGCCAAAATGACATCGTGTAAACATAGCCTTACAAATGTAGTCTTATTTAGACTCTATTTTCTGACATCTATGGGCCAGCCACAGCTATGTCACAGTATCAGTCAGGTAACTTCTTCCCCGATAACTGCAACGTAAAAAAACTGAACTCAACCTCTATCACATATAGTACCTTGCAAAAAAAAAATCATACCTCTTCAACATTATTTTTTTTAAAAATTACAATCACAAACATAATATTTTTTTTATATATATATATATATATATATGTGTTTATTTGTGACGTTTAAAAAAAAAAAATGATTTTGCCAAATTTTTGTAAACAAAAAACCTGAAACGTGTGGTGTGCATATGTATTCAGCCCCCCCTTGAGTCAATACCTTGTAGGACCATCTTTAGCTGCAATGACAGCTGCAGTCTATTGGGGGATGTCTCCATCAGCTTTGCATATCTGGAGACTGGAATTTTTGCCCATGCTTATTAGCAAAATAGCTGTAGCTCAGTCAGATTGGTTGGTGAACATTTGTGAACAGCAATTTTCAAGTCTTTCCACAGATTCTTAATGGGATGTAGGTCAGGACTTTAACTGGACCATTTTAACACATAAATGTGCTTTGATGTAAACCATTCCATTGAGGCTTTGGCTGTATGTTTAGGGTCTTCGTTTTGCTGGAAGGGGAATCTATGCCCCAGTCTAATGTCTATTGCAGCCTCTAAGGGTATGTTCACGGTAAATATGGTAATTCACTGCTCTCATTGAGATCTATGATTATTTACCGGGTTCCCCGACGTATATTATGTGCCCAGAGAAAGAAATGACAGGTGCATGGGTCTATGGGATCCGGCAAAGAGCATTTTAGAAGTACGCTCTGGCCAGTGCGTACTTCTAAAACACATGGCGTATTGTGGTGCGTACAGTATGTGTCGCAATATGCTATGTGAACATACCCTAACAGGTTTTCCTCCAGGTTTGCTCAGTATATAGGTCATTCCATCTTTCCACAACTATAAGCAGCTTCCCAGTCCCTTCTGAAGCTAAGCATTCCCACAGCATAATGCTGCCACCACTATGTTTCATATTGGGCATAATGTGTTCAGGGTGATGTGCGGTGTTGGCTTTCCTTCGTAAACAGCATTTAGCAAATAGGCAATAAAGTTCAATTTTTGGCTCATCTACATGCTTGTTTTGTCCCCTACATAGCTTTTTGCAAATTACAAACAAGGCTTCTTATGACTTGCTTTCATGACTAATAGTTGTCCTGTTCACAGATTCTCCTACTTGAGCACCGGGATCTCTGCAACTCCTCCAGAGTGACCCTGGTCCACTTAAAAGCTTCTCTAATTAGTGTCTGGGCTGTAATTAAGTGGGCGGACATGTCTTGGTAGGTTAGCAGTCATGCCATACTACTTTCATTTACGGATGATGGATTAAACAATGTTCCGTAAGATATTCAGAACTTGGCCTTTTAAAAAAAAAACAAACAAAAAAACATAACCCTGCAATACACTTTGCCACAACTGTATTCCTGAGGTGTCTGGTGTGTTACTTGGTTTTCATGATGCTGTTGGTTGATAAACGTTTTCTAACAAACCTCTGAGGCCTTCACAAAACAGCTGCACTTTTCATTTGCCAAAATTTGGAAAAGCAAGCGTTTTCTTTTCACTTTACAAATACTCGCTACTTTGTGTTGCGATTTCACATAAACTATCAATAAAATACATTTAAGTTTGTGACTGTAATGTTTAAAAATGAGGAACAATTCAAGGGTTATGAATACTCTTGCAACCCACTGTTCTGTCCGTAGCTGTACTACTGCTCTCCAAAGAAACACTATAAAAAGACATTATTGCTCCAAGCTAAGAACTACCAATATAAGTGTAGTGGAATATATGCTGTGTACAGCACTGTAGACTAAATATATTTAAAAATGATTTGATAAATAAGGCTTTAAGATCTGGGAATAGATACCCACATCAATGATCACCATATCATAAAAGTGGAATGTCATATTGATGAAGGTGAAAATGAATTTTTTTTTTTTTTTTAAATAAATTCCGTCTTCTCCTATTGCAATACAATAAAAGAGTTCACCTTGTCACTCACCATTGTTCCTGTGCTGCCGCTGCTCGCTTCTATCTTCTGTCTCTCTGCCTTTGTTTAATGTGCTATGAGTGCGCACCCCCACTGAACAATTGCTGTTTTCATGTACTATTTACTGACATTACTATGCAGTGAGTGCAAGGGTAAGTTTAATTTTTATTTTTTTTTATTACAGCAGCAGTTTAAATAAAAAAAAAAAACTCCTCTGGAGAAGGATTTCTGACTTAGAGGGTTGCTCCCATCCATGTTCTTCCACACTACAGATCAGCTGGTAGCTTGCTATGAACCGACCATCTCGGACAATGGTGAGGGCGACACTTAATCCGGTCCGAATTATTTCTATGGGTGTTCTGAATATAACAAGCTATATTCGGAATGCCCATAAAAATTAATTCAGGATGATGGTCTTAAGTGCCGCCATACCCACTTTCTGAGACTCTGGGCCCATAGCAAGCTGATGGAAACACTCCCTTTAAATGCAGAGTAAATTATGACACATAGACATTTCTAGAAGTGACAGTGTCAGTGTCTGGATATTTAAAGCTGTAAATTACTGTGTATATGGCGGGGTCAGCAGTACTTTTACTGTCCTTTTTAGGAGTCCTGTCAGGATTTATTCTATCTTTTACTCAGAAATCCTGCTCCAAATTCGAAAAACCTAAATATCACAGAGCTCAGCTTCTCTCCCTTTATTATATCCTGCTCTAAGGTAAGGCAATATAAATCACCTGCTTTAATTGTGTGCCCCCTTTAAAATGGCCATAATTGAGATGCTGCAGTTTTTATTCCTTTTAATCCATTAGAAATTGGTTGCTATTTTTAAATAATCACCAGTTTTTTTGTTCCTGCAGTGAATACGGATTCTCACTGCTGCCACTGAGTCTGTCCCTGCACTGCGGTTGATGAAACACTCGCATGGTGGTGTGCCCCAGAAGTAAATCTCCAATGAATTCATATAAGAAGAGTGAAGAAATCGGCATACCTTTGAGTAATGAGTATTTTTGATGGTACCCTTAAAAGTACTAGCTCCTTCTTCAGACATGGTCTTATACAAGAAAGGAAAATTCCAGGCTTTTTATACCAAGCATGAAACCTCGGAAATTTTGTCCAAAAAATACAAACCATTTTTAAAATTATTTCAATAGAAAATGGGGCTTTGTTTAAGAGGAGTTTTGCCATTTGCCGGGGATTGGGCAACGGCAAAGGGGAAAAACAATTAATGTCAATTATTTCGGGGGTTTCACCACCTCAAATTTAGTGGTGAATGTCGGGAAATCGGTTAAAATCGTGAATTAGTGGCAGTTTTTCAAAATGATTTTAAATGATTTCAGAACAACTTGGAAATCCGGAAATTTTTTCGTGCAATGTTTAAGGGCGACCTGTCAGCGTTGGAGTGCCTGCAGGGCTTACCCTTTCTGCAGGCAGGGTGAGGTGCCATTTTATGTTGGCACCTCATGTATTCCTATAAGAGGAATGCATAATGTATTCCTATAAGAGATTTAAAGTCCGTTTCATAGGAATGCAAAGAGAGACAGCGTTACTGTCAACATCATCAAAAGCACAGTGTCTTTCAGCCAATCAGAGTGCAGGTCATGTGACATAACAGACTGTTGCATCAGCTAAAAATCCTGTATGTAGCTGCAGGGAAGAAAAGTTACAGAAACTATAGTGCACCTAAAAGCAATTTCTGATGAACTACGAGAAAATTAAAAAAAAACTGGAGTGGTCCTATTAATCTGCTCTAGATCAAAAACCGTGCTCTGCATGATTGCCGCCGGCTATGTCTGTGAATGGAAACCTGCTTTAGTTCCCCTGGTCTACATGGAGTACAACCATCCTTTTGACAATGAAGCGAGTAGCTGAATCCAAGTAATTATCTGTTATCAATGTTCTGCTCCGGTATTGTGAACACTTTATAATCTATGTGCTTCCGGAATCCATTCGCTTCCATTTAATCTCTCTGGTCCACATTTCACATCTATTATTCATAGTTTTTGCCTTGCCCAGCCATCAAGAGTCACAGCAATAATAGGCTGTGTGAGCAGATCCTAAATTTCTCAGGAACTGCCAATGACCTTTGGCTGCTCCTTCCTGCTCTAGGTGAATGAGCTATTAAGAGCACAATCTGCAAACATGGCCCGGTGCCCAGAATACATAGACAAAAGTCCTGTGGAAAAATAACACATTTTGCCAGCGCTTTTCCTTTAAATAAAACTTTTACTGGTCGTTAGAGGTTCACTGCGTGTTTAGCAAGTTTTACAATCTGCAATCCTGATTAGGACAGAGTTTATTCTCAGAATACATTATGTATATGGTCCTACTTTGGTTTATGAGGACCCCATTTTTATTGTGCCAGCTAGGACCTCATTAGTCTTGCAGAAAATATAATTTCAAGAAGTGCCCCCTGCTTAACGGATTTAATTATAATCCACAATGCATCAAAAACTGACAATCTATTAAAGGGATAGTTACTGGTTAGGCTGTGGGTGGTTCTATAGTAGTGATTAGCATACCAGCTCTGCTATTCTTGTTAGAGGGAAATGAGTGCAAGAGGTTTGTGAACTGTAGTGCACTAGGCTACAGAGGACTGAAAGGTTAAAGCTTGTCAGTAACATAGATAAACAAGCTCCTGTGCTGGAGAAAACACTCGGCAGAAAGTGGTCGGAGAGAGCAACTGGAGCTACGAGATCAGATAGAGACGGTAGTAACCCAGGGAAGTTTGTGTAAATAAGCAGGAAATAAAATGTTCTTTATCTCCTAAAATAAAAACCAAAATCAGAATAGCACATTATATTTTATATGCAGGGCTACAGTACTAAAGGGGTCCTCCGGGAGAGGACATCTGTATTTGACCACAGATTATTCAACCTTCGGCACATTAAAGAGACCGCAGCGTCCACTTGTATTCATCCAGCTTTATTGTATCCGCCATCATAAATGAGCGCTATATTATTACTGGGCTATCTTTTGATATAAGCATTGTTGTAATTTCCTCAAAGGAACACTAACATCAGTTTTTGTCACACATTGTATAGCAATATGCAACTATTATATAGATTTTTTTAATTGGGTAGTTGGTTTTGCTTATGTAATTTTTTTAAGGTCCCACTATGTACATGACTTTCTTCTCACACTTGTCTCTGTCTCTCTTTGAGATGTAATAACTCTGCAGTGAGGATTGCTTGCTGGTTCTCTTCCAGGCCAACCATGGCCTGAGAGGTGTAAGTGTTATCAGCAAGACCTGATAGTTGTGAAGAAAGCTGAAATCCTTTCATGTATTGCTCTTGTAATTGCCCAGTTACCTAGTCTACTATTTATGTTGACATGTCCAGAGAACAGTGGAGAGATTGTCATTGCCATTTGTACTGACACTACATGCAAATAAGCAGAAGCTGTAGTAAGCGAGTACTAGTCTGTCCTGCCAGTTAGTTTTATCTCTTTACTATCTCAGCTAGAAAAGACAAGATTGTGCATGTGATTTTTAATTGCACAGGACTGCCGAAATAGAAAAAAATGTTGCCAAAAAATTCTTGAAAAAATAGTTTCCAGGAGTATTGGTTTTAACAAAACTTCTCCTTTCTGATGGAAGTGTCTCTTTAAGTAAATACAAAAAATGTTTACGGATTTGGGATCTTGTATACAATATTCTTCACGGGACAAGTCCTTTAAAGGGAACCTGTCACATAGGTTATGCCTCACTTGTTGAGGACAGCACAAGCTATTGTCAGACCTGCTGTTTCCAGCGCCATGTCCCTTATTCTGTAAGATGCTGTAGTTTTAGAGCATTTAATGCTCAAATCTTATTCATGAGCAGGAGCTAGCCCCGCCCACCAAAGGCTAGCCCCGGCCACTGCAAGTTATTCGCATGTTTCTACCTATTCAAAGTAATCAGTTTATCAGTTGAGGTGGGCAGGGCTAGCCTCAGGTGGGCGGGGTATGAAAAAAACGGACTCTTTTCTGGCTGAAAACTGCAGATTTGAGCATTAAATACTCAAACTCCAGCATCTTACAGAATAAGGGACACAGCGCTGGAAACAGCAGGTCTGACACTAGCTTGTACTGTCCTCAGCAAGGGGGGGCATAAACTATGTGACAGGTTTTCTTTAAGCTACTAAGTTAAAGGGGTGTTCTGGGAGTTCAGAATGCTGGGTGGTCCATCAGGACATGCAAGGAAAAGATAAGACTCATACTTACCTCTCGGACGCTCCCGTTCACTCCCAGAATCTGGTCCATTCATCAAGGAAGTGAACCTTCATCATTCACGTGATAGGTGCAGCCAATCACAGGCCACAACTTCCCATGCACATGACCTCTGTGGCCTGTGATTGGCTGCAGCTGTCACATGAATGACGACCATTCAGTGTTACAGCGGAGATCACCGAGACGGCATCCGGGAGGTGAGTATGAGTCTTATCTTCTGTTCTTTATCATGCACCAATGGATCAACAAGCATTTTTAATTCCTGAAACACCCCTTTAGCCATTTATCCTTTGATTTTTATTTCTTTTTTTTTTTTCTGATGCAATTCATATACCAGCAAATATTGCTCAAGAATAGTTCATTATATTGTAGCAATACATCTTCTCCCATGCATCATATAGTAAACTGTGAACAAGGACAGAGTGCTGTCCGAAACGTCTGCGTTTACCTGCCTGTTTTACTGCATCACCTGTATGTACAGAATTTTCCAGTAAAGAAAACGTCCTTTTGTATACGGTGGTCCATACTTTTCATATATCTTGGAGTAAGATGGATACCACCAGTGCTCAAAGGAGTTTTACCATGATGTAAAATCTATTCACTTCTATGGGAGCTTCCAAACATAGCTGCACACAAGCACTTAGCTATATTCGGAAACTCCCATAGAAATGAAAGCGGAGGACGGCCGCAAGTGCCACCCTCTTCATTCACATGCATGACCAGCAATCAGCCAACGCTGGGGATTTTAATTCATGGTAAAACCTCTTTAACCCAACACAATGGCTTATTATCAGGACCATTGTCATGTACTTCTGTACTGCACCCAGTCCTTTTCCTCCAATTAGATCTGTAAACATTTGCAACGGATGTTCTTAAAGAGAGAGTCTTATTTCATTGATTAGCTTTAAACATGTAGCCAAATATAAAGACTATTACCAAATACATTGCTGTTCTGATTTTTTTTTCACTTCAGAGTTGGAGCAGATCTTATCTGCTGCTTTTGTACACAAGCTTCTTTAGCCACCTCTGTCTACTCTAACAGTGGCAGTGGCTGGGATGTTACATCACTCCCTGCTGTTTGTTTTCTTCAAAATATAGTAGTGAAGAGACGGCACTCCACAAGAAGAACTCACTTCAGGGTGTGAGTCAAAGTTAATGCAAATATCCAGACAGCACTCCGTTGATAATGCAGATAAAATAAAGTTTATTAAAGGGGTTGTCTCACTACATTGATTCATCTTACCTCAGTCCTGTTTTCTTGGTTTCATTTTGAATTCAGGGGCACGTTTACTGGCTTCCACTAGGCTGCAGTAGAAGCCAGGTCTGTAGCTATAGCGACCAGTGCTGACAGCCTATCAGGAGAGATAAAGCAATCCTTGTAGTGAGACAACCCCATTAACTATTCTCTCCAAAATTCCAAGAGATCAAGTTTTATTGTGACACGTATCAATATATGACGTTTCGGTCATCGACCCTTTTCAAGACAGTCACAGTAGGAGCGGTAGTGGTGAGAGAGCAGATGGGGCCGAAGCCCAGAGGAGCAGAGAGATGTGTTCTGTGCGGCGTCCGAGCATTACTTTCTGACAAACTATAATTTTTTTGCGCTATGTAGCCATGTGCACTACTGTTTTAAACCCTTCTATTACCCATGTCTATGTAACGATCGGGCGGTGTCCGTATACACTGATCCGTCGATATATGGTGGATCTTCTGGGCCCCTGGAAGCGTAGATGGTGTAACTCATCGAAGTAGCCGAAGTGCAAGACAGGATAGCAGGTGCTGGTACGGGAGACCGGACACAGCAGGTATAGCCATAGTCGGATAACACAGTCCCAGGTGGGTATCGGACAGGTACAACGGCAAGAACAGCAGATAAAGCAGACTGGTGCAGCAGCAGGTAACAACAAGAGTAGTATTGGGTACTCACAGGGTTAACACGTGTTTAAAGCAGGTATACACAGATAAACAGCAGAGATAGAGCAGCCAGGGGTCAAGCTGTATGTAGTGGACAACAACCAACTGACCAGGAACAAGGGCAGCAAGTTCCTCTTATATCCAGAGGTCACAGGTCACAGAGCAGGAAATTGGGATACTGTCCCTTTAAATAGCAGAAGGCTGCTGTGCACGCACCCTTAGAGGTGCTCGGGTGCGCACAGGTAGCCACAGAGGATGAGAGCGAGCAGGAGCGAGGGATGGTGAGTTATACCGAGTGGCAGGGGACGCTGCTGGAGCAGTGATAGGAGCCGGGGCAGGTCACTATGGCGCAGGGACATTGGACGACACCGCCACAGTGACCAGGACACAGCCATTCCTGTGGCTCAGCACAGGAGCCGTGGCATGAACTGTGCCAGTCCATCTCACAGGCTCAGCTAGGAGTAGCAGAGCTGATATGCGAATCACTGCTCTAGAAACAAAGGTTTCCCCATTATCACAGACAGGGATTCTTTACTGTAAGAGCGACGAGACTATAGAACTCGCTGTCACAAGGGGTTGTGATAGTCAATTCATTGCACAATTTTAAGGAGGGTTAGGATACCTTTCTTAAAACTATGATACCACAGGTTATGGGGACTAAATTCGGAAAATAAAGATGGTGTTCCAAGGATTATTCTGATTGCCCTATTAGAGACTATCCGCATCCTCCTTATATGGGATTTTTCCCTACCTCTGGATCAACACTGTAGAGTTATAGGTTGACTCCTTGGACCTGTGTTTTTTTTTTTTCTACCTTATTTACAATGTCACTATGGATGCATACAGATTCACCTTTTTTCTAGGAACTGGAGTGCAGCTACTACTAGATTGCATATAGATATTGAAGGTGAAATGGCTGCTTTAAATTTAGATAGCAGATTGGGTGTTAAATGCACAGCTGTAGCACTATAGATTTCAACGCTTCCATAGTTCCCTTCAAAACATTATTTCCCACATTTTACAGTTCTCCCATCAGTTTTATCTGAGGATCTGGTACACAGTGTTAGACACTTGATAGATCTTTATTTTACGGACTACTTCTTTAATTTGATATTAATTTCTTATGAACAGGGACGGCAGCCAGAGGGAATCCTGCAAATAAATCCACTGCACGACCAAAACGGTGAGTTTATTTATCATTAGGTTCAAGCATAAGCACAGCCGGTTACTGTGATCGATCCCTCCGCCACCACCTCCAGTGACCCCGGGTACTTGATAACATGAAATTTTCGTCGTGTTTGTACTCATTACCCGGAGAGGATGAGTTCTCCCTGACACATTTACATCCACACGACATTTTTAAAACACCGGTCATATTCTGTTTAAGAATCTGGCCGGTATTTTATCATCTTTCAAAGATTTTAGGGGACCGTTCTGTCTGTGGTTTTCGGATTTGCCGTCCCCCATAAGCATTGAATTGCAAACCTTCCACCCGAAAACCGGGCAGAAGATTGTGCATGCTCCTACACTGTTGGCTTTAAATCTGTGTAGACTGCTTTTAAGTCTATGGCGATGGTTTCTTGTCGGTTTTCAGACTGTTTTACACAAACCGTCTGAAAATCCGACCAATAAACTGTACCATCTGGACGGACCCTTGAAGGGGTTGTCTCATCTCAAAGTTTCATAGGATGCATGAATGAAATAATGCTGCTCTGTCACTTCCTGCTCAAGCTGTCTGTAATAAGCATATGAGCTCTGTGTATTCAGACTTCTGCTAATTAGATAAATCTCATGAGGTCAAGACCATGGAAGCTTCTGAGTTAAAGTAAACAGCAGTAATTACTGGATTTTATCTGAAAGATCGGATAACAAACAAGCTCTCACTGTCCGGAGTTCGGTGCTACCCCAACCTGTGTGATGACGTCACTCCCTGCTATCAGAACAAACAGCAGGAGGGGGAGAAGTATACAGGTCGGTCACTTGGGGAACCAGAGAGAGCACAGAAGGTGATAAAATCACTTGTTGCTCCTTAACAAAAAAAAAATGAGCAACACAATATATTTGGAAAACATCTTCATTTAGTGTTCCCTACATGTTGAAAGCTAATCTTTGTAGCGAGACAACCCCTTTAAGGTTTTAATTTAGTAGAATGTGAGCAGTTAAATTTATAATGACTTTGTCAGCATCTGGATTGCAGAGATTTTTAGGCAATTCAGTTTTGGTGATTTATGAGAAGAAATGGGTGTGTGGCATGTATGAAGTCTCTACATGTCTTTTTTAGAAGGTGTTGATTATCTGAGGCATTTTTTTTTAAACACATTAATACAAAATTGCATGGAAGTGCTCATGAATGTAAAATGTTGGGTGGCTTTTTACAACAGGAGAATTGCAGCGTTAATTCCTATAATGGGACGAATAAAACTTGTATTATAATTTTGATTAGGTTCTGTTATGACTAACAAAAAATTTCCTTTTTTTGGTGCAAAAAATAAATAAGAAAAGAAAATTGCCCACATGTAGTTGATATCACAGCACAATATTTGGTATTTATTGTGCAAAGTGAAAACTTTAACTTGTCACCATACCGTCATACAGCTCTGTTACCAAAAAATGTCATTGTGGGTCTTTGAATGTGGCTGCACAAAACATTTTTATTTCTATCAGATGGCTTTTATTGTTCAATAGTAAATAAACTATATGCACGTAATCACATCAACCCGGAGAATAAAAGTATTATGTTCTTTATACTGCCTGGGGAATGTTATTAAGGAAAAAAAGACTGAATAGTTCTCCCCTCTTCCATCAACTTTCCTCTAATAATGTTTTAAAAGTTACACAATACATTGTAGATATCCGAAAACGGTGCCTTTCAGCAACCAAATAAAGCCCTTCTACTACCGCATTAGTGGAAAAATAAAGGTGAATAAATGGTTTTTAAAATATGAAGATTAACACAAAAAAAATTCAAATCTCTGTATCATTAACCCACCATAACGTACCTGCACGTGGTCGTAACAGTGGCTTGCTGGAAATTTGAGTTACCAATAGGGGAAGCCATTCTTGCCACATCTAGAATGCTTTTTTTATAGGCAACTGCTTAAGCTTTTGCATTTTGTTGTTAAACAGACTTCTTAACTTAGCTCCATCTTCAGCAGGTTTGTGTGTGTGTTTATATATATATATTATATGTGTGTATATATATATATATATATATATATATATATATATATATATATATATAGGTATGTAAATATGAATGTATATTCTTTTTTTTCAGCAAACCAGGAGCAGCACACCAGAACCCAGCGTCTAAGAAAGCCAAGACGAGCCGCTCCAGTCTTACCATTGATGCCTTTTTTAAATAATATTTTATGATTCCCATTAAACAGTGAAAGACCTTGTAGCTCAACAATGAAACTGCATAGTTAGATAATTTGAACATTATTTCAGTATATGTATCCCCCGCTATGTTGTTTTAATAGAGGTTTTATCTACCTCAGGATGAGACTATTCCATTGGTGATAGCCTAAATGTAGGAGCCCTTTTACTGATCAGCTTTGCATTTGTGTAGATAAGATAAGGTACAAATCTGTTCTGGCATCAGTAAGGCCCTGTCTATTTACGTTCCGGTCTTATGTCTTACACTCATGATTAATAACTCCGACATATGCCACTGTAAAGGGATATAATGACATATGTTATCAATTGATTACCATTGTGTAAAAAAATAAAGTCCGCTGCACGTTAGTCTGCTGCACTTCCCCGTGAAGTAGAAAGAGAGGTAAGCCAACACCTAGCAGCCCAGTGGAGGATAAAAGATCACTGCTTTGGAGTACATCTAATTGGAGCTCTGCAGATTCTTTTAACATATACTACAAGAGCTTTCCAGACATACAGTGCCTTGCGAAAGTATTTGGACCCCTTGAAGTTTTCAACATTTTGCCAAATTTCAGGCTTCAAACAAAGATATAACATTTATATTTTTTTGTGAAGAGTCAACAAAAACTGGGACACAATTGTGAAGTGGAAAAAAATGTATTGGATATTTTAAACTTTTGTAAAAACTGAAAAGTGGGGCGTGCAAAATTATTCGGCCCCCTTAGTTAATACTTTTTAGCGCCACCTTTTGCTGCGATTACAGCTGCAAGTCACTTGGCGTTTGCCTCTATCAGTTTTGCACATCGAGAGACTGAAATTCTTGCCCATACTTCCATGGAAAACAGCTGGAGCTCAGCAAAGTTGGATGGAGAGCGTTAGTGAACAGCTGGAGCTCAGTGAGGTTGGATGGAGAGCATTTGTGAACAGCTGGAGCTCTCTGAGGTTGGATGGAGAGCGTTTGTGCACAGCAGTTTTAAGCTCTTTCCTCAGATTCTCCATTGGTTTCAGGTCTGGACTGTGACTTGGCCATTCTAACACCTGGAGACGTTAATTTGTGAACCTTCCATTGTAGATTTTGCTTTATGTTTGGGATCATTGTTTTGTTGGAAGATAAATCTCCTTCCCAGTCTCAGGTCTTTTGCAGACTCCAACAGGTTTTCTTCCAGAATGGTCCTGTATTTGGCTCCATCCATCTTCCCATCAATCTTAACCATCTTCCCTGTCCCTGCTGAAGAAAAGCCCAAACCATGATGCTGCCACCACCATGTGTGACAGTGGGGATGGTGTGTTCAGGATGATGAGCTGTGTTGCTTTTACGCCAATCATATCGTTTTGCATTGTGGCCAAAAAGTTGGATTTCGGTTTCATCTGACCAGAGCACCTTCTTCCACATGTTTGGCTTATGGCAAACTTAAAACAAGACTTTTTATGGATATCTTTGAGAAATGGCTTTCTTCTTGCCAAGTTTGTGCAGTGTACGACTGATTGTTGTCCTATGGACAGATTATCCCACCTCAGCTGTAGTTCTTCCAGAGTGATCATGGGCCTTTTGGCTGCATCTCTGATCAGTCTTCTCCTTGTTTGAGATTAAAGTTTAGAGGGACAGCCGGATTTGCAGTGGTCCGATACTCCTGCCATTTCAATATGATCGCTTGCACAGTGCTCCTTGGGATGCTTAAAGTTTGGGAAATCTTTTTGTATCCAAATCTGGCTTTAAACTTCTCCACAGCAGTATCACGGACCTGCCTGGTGTGTTCCTTGGTCTTCATGATGCTCTCTGCACTTTAAACAGAACCCTGAGACCATCACAGAGCAGGTGCATTTATACGGAGACTTGATTACACACAGGTGGATTATATTGATCATCATCAGTCAATTAGGACAACATTGGATCATTCAGAGATCCTCACTGAACTTTCGGAGTGGGTTTGCTGCACTGAAAATAAAGGGGCCGAATAATTTTGAACTCCCCACTTTTCAGTTTTTTTTTTGTTTTTTTTTTACAAAAGTTTAAAATATCCAATAAATTTCGATCCACTTCACAATTGTGTCCCAATTGTTGATTCTTCACAAAAAAATTTAAATTTTATGTCTTTATGTTTGAAGCCTGAAATGTGGCAAAAGGTTGAAAAGTTCAAAGGGGCCGAATACTTTCACAAGGCACTGTATGTGTTTAACATGTGGCTCAAATGCAGCGTGTATTGAGAATGAGTTTACCTCTGAAAGTTATCCTCCAGTGGTTCTATACATCTGAAGATCTGCTAGCAGGCATCCAGACATAAAACGTAGTATATCTGTCCATGGCAGAAAATGGAATAAGTGTATTCAAATTGTGACTACATTCACTACGTAATCTGTTTTTTTTGTGGGATAGAAAAGAGGGGAACCACATTTCTCTATCTCACAAAAAGAAATCGTGTATGCCCAAAAACAGGGCAAATATAGTCACAAATCGACTATGCTTGCTCAGTTTTCAGCTATGGATATGTGGTACCTATGCTGTGCTATACACCTAGGTACCTGCTAGCAGGTATTCAGACATATGGGGCCGATGAAGGGTTATGTCCAGATGTGAAGGTACCCTAAGACTGTCATGGGGTGCACACTGTTTACCACACCAGTTGGACAAGCACCTCAACTAGAGTATGACATGATGAAGACTTGTAGACTGACATGGTCATCATATACCAGTGCAATCTCCTGATGCCTAGATCCTTACATTATATCCTAATTTATTTGTTATTTCTTTTCTGTAGAAGTTATTTTCATTGTGAGAGATTTTGTTACGAGTTTATTTAGTAATTAAGAAAATAATGAATTTTGTACTTCCATGGGGTTTCCTTTATTCCTTTTTGGAAGCTGATCAGAAGATGATCCAGGAGTCTACCTCAGCATTGGGCTCACCTGAATCTAGAAGGAGTAGTATACAAAGTCATTCTCAAATCCCACAAAAGCTCTTGTATGGGTCATCTAAACTGAGGAAGGACATGGGCTTAATTGTACCAAGCAGTTTCCCAAACCTATAAAGTGGTGCTTGGTTTTAAGATAGTAGTTCCTGTGAGTTGACAGTGTTGTAAACTGCGATGGTTAGTGCTGACAAGAGACCAGGACTAGTACATTACTTATGAAATGTGTTTACACTGGCACAATGTGAAGCTAGAGAATTACTTTGGACTAAAGACCACTTGAATAGCCCAGAAATGTTAAGGCATTTTAGAGTTTATTCCACAGGAAAACATCACACTGCTGGGCCAAGTTTTTTTATTTACTATTTTCAGAATAACCAGGCTTGATCGAGAACTCAAAACCTTGGACACTGATCAGAGATTTGTTACTGGAAGTTTTACTTAACATTGTAAGATAAAGGCCATTTTAGATGAATAGCGGAGTGCTCAGAATTGTATGAACAATTTCTAAGCCGTGCCAAAGGAGTGTGAGAGCTCCATAGAGTCCTTTTATTCTGGAAATTGTCACCTTCTCATATGCATCTGTGACACAATAGAAGATTTGCTCTTTACGACATCTAACCAAATTAACTTTCAGGTAGCATCAAATGCATCAGACTCACAGAAGACATGTATCCCTGGAATAGAGCTTTGAGGTTTGTTAATTGGTCCAGTAAATGCTGCAAACTATCAACTGATATTTAAGGTTGCATAAGAAAATATAATTTACTTAAACTTTGCAATTAATATATTTTTACAAAATAAGTTATTTTTTATTTATTTTAAATGCAGTTAAGGGACGTGGCAGACCTACAGAAACCTGGCCACAGGTACAAGAATGGTGTATGGTATTTAAGTTCAGCTTCATTGAAGTAAATGTGACTAAGCTGTAATACCACACACAACTTGGGGACAAGTATGGCAAGAAGACAGCCTAGATTTTCTAATCCTGGGCAGCTTCACCAACAATCATATGTATATTATATAATACTCATCTGGGTCGCTTGCTTTTTGCATTGAACGTGGGTTAATATTGTTTTTTCCAGTGCACTTTTCATGGTACCACATTTAGACCTTCATAGATTTATTATTTGCGGTAACCATTTTTTGCAATGCTTTTAATGCTGTGTATTTATTACGTTTCTAATTTATAAAATACAATAATGTGAGTTTAAAATCTGTTTTTGCCGCTATTATCTGTTGTTTGTATGCTAATAATAAATTTTGCACAATATGTTGTCTTGGTGTCTTCTTGGTTGCCATTAACCTTTGGGTTATTTGGTTCATATTTAAAAGAGGACCTGTGATATCTCCTGATAAGTCTTTTTAGTAAATACTTGTGTTCCCTGTAAAATAAGGGAAGTATCTTCTGTTATAACTCTGGGTTGTGCTGTTCCTCTGTTATTACTTCTAGAAATATATTGATCAGTCAAAGGGGTTGAAATTGGTCCAATTCATTATACCCTGCTGACAGATTGGTAATACATTTCTAGGAGGAATAACAGGGAAAGACAGCAAAGCTGGAGACAGAAAAGTGTATTGCCAAAGAGCGTACAATTTACCCCAAAATACTTTTTAACTTTATAAATAGTAAAAAGATTAAAACTGAAAATGGCCGTTTGAAAAGTAGTGAGGGAGGTATTGTAGAGGGCGATGTGGAGAAAGCAAACCTATTAAACATTTTTTTCTCCACTGTATTTACCGAGAAAAATTACTTTCCTGTTGATGGGCAGAGGGATGAGGTAAACTCCACCTTAAATGTTTCTTGTCTAACCCAGGAAGAAGTGCAGCTCCACCTTAAGAAGATTAAAATAGACAAGTCACCACATCCTGATGGTACATACCCCCTTGTCCTAAGGGAATTAATGTGATAGACAGGCCCCTGTTCTTAATATTTATGGACGGTTTAATAATGGGGTATGTCCCAGAGGATTGGTGCATGGCACATGCAGTACCAATATTCAAAAAGGGGTCAAAAAGTGATTCTGGAACCTACAGGCCAGTAATTTTACCTCTGTCATAGGTAAAATTTATGAAGATTTTCTAAGAGATGATATACTGGAGTATCTCACTGAAAATAAATGTATGACACCATTCCGGTTTATGAGGAATCGGTCCTGTCAAACTAATTGGCATCTATGAGGAAGTTAGTATTAGACTGGATTGGGGTGAGACATTGGATGTCATATATCTAGATTTTTTTCATCTGCCACTTCTCTGTGCAGGTTTAACACAGATAAATGCAAGGTTGTGCACATGGAAAGGACAAAATCCATTCCACGATTACTTGTTAAATGGAAAAAACACTGGGGAAAAAGTGATATGGACTTGGGAATCCCACTGGACAGTAAACTTAATTGTAGCAGCCAGTGTCAGGCAGCAGCTGCCAAGGCAAATAGGTTTTATGGGATGTATTAAAAGGGGTCTGGATGCACATAATGAGAACATCATTCTCCCATTATACAAGTCACTGGTGAGACCACACATGGAATATTGTGTACAGTTTTGGGCACCAGTGCACAGGAAAGACAGTGTAGAGCTGAACAGGTTCAAAGGCGGGTAACAAAAAAATAAAAGGACTGGGTGGACTACAGTACCCAGAAAAATTAGCAAGATTAGGGCTATTTAGTTTATTGAAAATATGCCTTAAGGGGGACATAATAGATATGTTTATATTAAAGGTCAATATAGATATCTCTCCCAAGATCTACTTATACCCAGGACTGTATCCAGAACAAGGGGGCATCCTCTTCGTCTTGAGGAAAGAAAGTTTCTTTTTTTTTTTTTAAAACATGTTTTTATTTGGAAGTTCAATCATAACAAATCATATACAATTAATACAGTATACCGGTATCAAGTTTACATATTGACTTTACACATCGACTTGAGTAACAGGTTTGATGCGAGTGCTTTAGACTTCCTTTCCTTTTAGTGCTATGATTCCCCCTCCCAACAACCTTCCCAAACTAACGCCCAACAACCATACCACGCTCTGGATTTTATTGTGCTTCGGTGTCTAGATTCCCCAATGTCCCTCTTAGTTGTTCTGTCAAGTAGTAGTCTGTATATTTAAACCTCTCCACAACTGCCTTAATCTCCTCTTTTGAGCACTGGGTGGAAATAAATTGTTTCCACTTTTTTAGAAACTTTTTGCCTCTCTATCTATATTCCTCTCAGTTTCCAGCCTTTCCATATATAGAGCTTGCTTTAAGTTGTCCCTAACCTCAGAAATTCCTGGAACCGTAGGATCAAGCCAATGTCGTAGCAGACATTTCTTGGCCGCTAGCAGGGCGATATGCACCCCTTTCGTTGTGACCACTGGGCTCTCACCCTGATCTAAGATTTTAGTGGCGTAGTGGAACAATAAGCCTTGGGGATTGAAGTCGATCGAGAGGTTCCATGTATCTTTTATAAATTGTATAACCTGATGCCAGAATCCTTGAACCTCTGTACATGACCACATGCAGTGTAGGAGATTAGCCTTATCCTGGCCGCATTTCGGACAGGCCTGTAGATACTTGGTCTCTTCACTTCCATATGGTATATTAAATGCATATATTGATTTGTGTATTAGTCTAAATAAAATCTCTCGCCACTGCTCACTCACTACTGCCTGCCATACTAGAGTCATACCCTTGAGAATCTTCTGGGATATCTCAGGGTCCTGAAGTTGAGATTCCCAGCTTTTAAAAAGAACACTTTCCAATTGTTCCACGTCCTTATTGCGTAGGTTAGAGTAGATTCTGGACAGTGTTCCTCTGCCCACTACCCTTTTACAGAGCTCCATGAACTCCTTTGATTCCCCTAAAGATTGAAGATTAACCACTGAGGCTTTGCAGAAACTCTCAAGTTGCCTATACTGGAATACCTGCTTAGTGCCCAACCCAAATTTCTCCTCTAATTCTCTCCACCTGAGTACGAACCACCCCGAGGGTGACAAGACACCCCCTTTAATTTTGAATCCCTTTCTGCTTCCAGCCAGCAAAGAGTTTGTTTTCCTTTTCCTGACTGAACGCGGGCGAGTCCAAAGTGGAAGAACTGCGAGATGTACATGGGCCTTTTAAACATTTTTCTCACGTGTCGCCACGTTGCCAGAGTATCCCTCAGAACCAAGCTTTGCTTCACCTCCGCCCTCTGCAGTTTCAGTGGGAGATGCAGAAGCATCACTAAATTACAGGGGCTGGCCAGCTGGGATTCCAGTAAAGTATTGGAGAATAAATTGGAGTTCTCTAGCCCATCTTGCACGTGCCTCCACATGGCCGCCAGATTATAGAGTCTTATGTTTGGGAGCTGATCCTGGAACGCTTCCCCCTCCATATGAATTTTGCGAAGGCATTTCGCAGCTGATTAATATCCGTATGACGTAGCAATAGCAGAATGTTCTGTAGTGGGTATAATAGCCGTGCGAAACTGACCATTTTAATCAGCTGAACCCTTCCCATGATGGACAGAGGCAGGTCTCTCCATTTCTCTAGTTCAGCCACTATCTTGTCTAGCAGGGGGTATTTTAAAACTTGTATGACATTGCTCCCTTTTGGATCCGTTTCCTAATACCCGGGTTTAGGTCATTGTGTTGACCACCTCGACTCCCATCATTCTGTAAAGGGAATTTTCCACGCTGACCTAATGGTAGTAAACTGACACTTAGGTTTATTGATCCTGAAGCCCGAAAACTCCCCAAACTTGGCCAGAGTATTCAGAAGCCCCCCCCAGGTGGTGTATCGGGTCCTCCAGGAAGAGGACATGCCATTTTAACCTCTCTAGACCCCACTCTGATGCCCCTGAATATATCTGAATTTAGTAGGTGAATAGCCAATGGTTCTAATGCTATGTTGAACAGCATGGGCGATGGGGGATCCCTGCCTCGTACCCTTCTGAAGCTGGATGGTCTGCGATATAAAGCCCTGCGTGTGGATTCGCGCCTGGGGTGTCCTGTACATGGCCGCCAAATAATTTCTGAAATTTCCAGAGAAGCCCATCTTATCCATAACTAAATTCAACCAATGCCAATTCACATTGTCGAAGGCCTTCTCTGCGTCAATCCCCAGTAGGGCCTGCGACAACCCGCTCTGCACTCCTCTCTCAACTGCATCCTGCACCGCGAAGACTGCCCTAATGTTCTTGACCGCTGATCGGCCTTTTATAAATCCTAATTGGTGCATACCAAATTAGTTGGGCATCAGGCCCTGATAGCCGTTGGCCATCACTTTTGATATAATTTTGACATCTTGGTTAATTAATGAAATTGGCCTGTAAGATTCTGGCTGAAGGGGATCCTTGCCTTTTTTATGATAGACTAAAATATATATGCGTATCGCCCGAAGGCAACATGGTCTTTTGCTGTATAATTTCCCCGGCTACACTTAGCAACGTAGGCTTGATCTCGTCCAGCAGGATCCTGTAGAAGTCCCCAGAGAGGCCATCTGGGCCTGGGGTCTTGGCTGGTGGTAAACTTTTGATAACCTCAGCTATTTCTTCCTCATTGATGGCTCATTTAGTTTGTTCATCGTCTGCGAAATAGTATTTAGTTGGATATTTTCAAGAAATTCAGCCCCTTTTGAGTTGTCACAAGGAAGCTGTGAGTACAATTTCTCGTAGTATTTGGCTAGGATGGCATTGCTTTTCTTTGGGTCTTTTTCTACAGAACCATTAAACCGTCTTTTAGGCACAGGATACCCTCGGCCCCTTACTATTTTTTAAAACCAGATTTGCTAATAGACGGCCCGATTTGTTTGCCGAAACGGAATAGGGAAGCCTATTTTATCTCCCAGGAACGTTTGAGGTTTTTTCGCTGAAACTCGAATTGTTCCTTAGCTGAAACCCAACATAATTTATTTTCTTCGTTGGGAAGGCTCAGGTATGCGGTGTAGGCTTGTCTAAGCTGAGCTGTTGCCTTGTCAAAATTCCCCTTTGCAGCCTTTTTCTTTGCCGTTTATGTAGGACATAAATTTTCCACCTCATACCCCGCCTTTCTTGTGTCCCAGAAAAGCGCCGGAGAACCTGTGTGAGCATGGTTATCCTGCGCATATTCTTTCCACCATCTTTTTAGCAGGAAGTAATCCAATCGGGACCAAGACAAATGCACGTGGGAGAAGTGGGTGTATTGTCTTTCCTCCGGATTGAAATGCCTCCAGACATCCGTCAGCCCTGTAGTGTCACAGAACGAGTTCAAAAGACTGTCTAGGTCCACCCGTCCCCTTGAGTTTATTCGTACGTTTTCTATCCTCTAGCTCGTTCAATACGCAGTTGAAGTCACCCCCGACTAGTATATTATTACCGCTCTCTTTCATAATGGAGGTTCCTACCTGATGGAAAAAGGATTTATCTTGTGTATTTGGGGCGTAAACATTGAACAGGACGAGGTTCCCAGCTGGGGTTTCTATTTTAACTCTTAACAGTCGTCCAGCATTGTCCTTCTCCTGCTCAATGATTTTGCATGGTGTATTTTTGTTAAATAGCATGACCACTCCTGCCTTCCACTGCACTGGGGGGCGACCTCAAATACCCCTCCCACCCAAGCTTTTTGAGACAAAAGAAATCGTTCTCTGTGAGATGAGATTCTTGTAGCATAACTACATCTGGCTTCAACTTTTTGTGATATCTTAACACCATCGTTCTCTTATGTGGGGAATGCAGCCCCTTTATATTCCACGTAATCAATCGCATGGTTCGCACCGCCTAGATCTGAACAAAGCGGCGCTCACACACCCACCCCCCCCCCCCCACAGAACCAAAATAACTGAACAAAAGCCTCCTTTCCCACCACTCTTCTCCTTTCTTTATTTTATTGACTTCTCTTTTTTCGTGCATCTATGTGGAGGCGAAGAGTACCTTCCTCCTAACCTTTTGAAGATAACCACATAATAATACTCCTTTCCCTCCCGTCTTCCCTTTCAAAACAACAAATTGTCTCGACCTGCCCCTTAAACTTGACTCTTATATATTTTCAAGAAAACAATCAAACCATGTAAGCATTGATGAAAGTGTTATTCCTCTCATTTCAGCCAAGTAACTATACCCTCTGCAGTCAAGCTGCCGGGGATGGCTATCAAGGAGGAATTTTCACTTTTTTAAATAAGAAAACCGGTCCTGAGACCGGGAACCTGATCAAGCTCAGCGCTTTCTCGGAGTCCGGAATTGTCCTTGTTGTTGTCGGGGTTCCTCTTGTTCTTGAGCTGTTTTATTCTTGCTGGCTTGACGTCGAGGCCTCCCCTCATTTTCTGGACACTTTTCTTCCAGTTGCTCCAAACATCCCCTCTTTTGGGATACATTGGTCAGACAGTCTTCCGCTTCTTCCACCGCCTGGCATATGATCGGCGCTCCCTGGTCTGGAAATTTTTTTAAAATGGCTGGAAACTGTAGGTTGATCGAATTTGTTTTTTAACCAGAGCGGTGCAGACGCTGGAGAAAGATTTCCTTTTCTTGGCCACTTCAATGGAATTATCCGCAAATAGTAAGAGTTTATCTCAGTGGTATAGTAGAGGTGACCTGAGGGAGCGATATGCTTGCAAAAGCTGGGTCTTTTCGGCATAGTCCAGATACTTCACTATGACCGGTCTAGGCCTTTGTCTCGGGTCTTCCGGGGTGCAGATCTTGGAGGCCCAATTCTGTGTGCACCCGTTAAACCTTCAGGGGTCCCTTGAGACCCAAGGCTTGCGGGATGTGTTTTGAGCAGATATCATGCAGATTCTTCTGTTGGACCGATTGATTTAACCTTATGATTCTCAAATTGTTCCTACGGGAACGGTTTTCTAGATCGTCTACTTTCTCTTGTAGATAACCGGTTCTAACACCCAGGATGTCATCCTCCACCACAGCTATTCTCTCCTCTGCTTCCCTATACGGCCTGAATGATTTTTCAGTTCAGCATGTAAAGATGAGACTGCGGAGGTCACTGCTGCTTTTACTGAGGCAGAGATGGTAGCCTCAAAAGAGGCTAGTATATCTGGGGCAAGCAATTTGGCTACTGTGACTGCCATGGCTTTGCAGGAGATGTTTAGGCCGGGGATAGATTCCTCTAGATCATATTCAGGTACCTTTGTCCTCTGTGCTGCTGTGGCTGTGTCCTGCAGTGCTGCTGGACTAATCTCAGTGCTGGCTTGCTGCTCTGTGCTGGGGTCTGTAAATACCTCTGAGCTGAAGCTTTCACAGTCTGATCCAGTTTCCCCCTCCTCTGCATCCAACTCCGGCGCTGTGTGCTGTCCGCGCCCGCTCCTCTTGGAGCGTGGAGGATCCGGCGCCATCTTGTGAGGCAGGGTCGGCGTCCCGGGTTCTCCGGGTGTTTAGCCGCACGCGGGCCCTCCGCTGAAATAAGCGTTCCTGACTCCGGTGCCGGGATGCGCCCTGGTGTCTTGGCACTGAAAAGTGCCGCTTTAGCTGTTGATATGCAGCAGGGATGCCCGATAGAAGACGGAGCAGGGCCGGAGCTCTCAGTGCCTGCAGCCCGCCATGCACGCGCCGGAACCGGAAGTAGGAAAGAAAGTTTCTACATAAACATAGAAAGGGATTCTTTACTGTTAGAGCAGTGAGACTCTGGAACTCTCTGCCAGAGGAACTTGTCATGGTGAATTCATGAACAGAGTTCTAAAAGGGTCTGGTTGCATTTCTAGAGTATAATAATATAACAAGTTAAAGTGACTAGGATTCTGGAGAAGGATCTGGATGCACTTCTAGAGTGTAATAATATAACAAGTTATAATGACTAGGATTCTGCACAAGGGTCATTGTCCATGAGGACAATTGGCTTCTACATCATGGGGGTTTTTGCCTTCCTCTGGATAGCTATAGCACAATAGGCTGAATTGGATGGATGTCTTGGTTTTTTGGCCTTTCAAACTATTTAACTATGTAACCATACAACATAGAGATGTGAGAAGCAATGATCTAGAATTGTCATTTCTAACTAAACAAACATATCCAGAACGTCCACGGCGCCTCTTTAATTTCTCTATTGCAAATCAGTAGATGAAAACAATAATGTACATGTTACCCCATATATGGTGAGTCAGCAAAGTTTCAACCCTTAACTGGAGTCTTTTTTTTTTTATTTTTATTTTTTTTTGTTCGACTCTCCAAAGAGTAGCTGTCAAACACTTGATTATGGCTCTAGGATTTATCTTTCATTTAAAGGGGGAGTAATTTTCTTTTCTTAATGAGTAGTACTTTCAAGTGTATAACTGTACATGTGCATATATATATATATATATATATATATATGTGTGTGTGTATATATATATATATAAATATACAGTGTGGGGGGGGGGGGAATGTAACTGCCGATTTTGCAAGTTTTCCCACCTACAAAGAATGGAGAGGTCTGTAATTTTTATCGTAGGTACACTTCAACTGTGAGAGAATCTAAAAAAAAAAATCCAGAAAATCATATTGTAGGATTTTTAAATAATTAATGTGCATTTTATTGCATGAAATACGTATTTGATCACCTGAACCAACCCAAAAAATTCTGGCTCTCACGGACCTGTTCGTTTTCCTTCAAGAAGCCCTCCTACTCTGTACTCATTATCTATATTAATTGCACCTGTTTGAACTTGTTACCTGTATAAAAAAATACCTGTCCCCACACTTAATCAATCATACTCCAACCTCTATCATTGCCAAGACCAAAGAGCTGTCTAAGGACACCAGGGACAAAATGGTAGACCTGTGCAAGGCTTGTATGGGCTACAAGACAATAGGTAAGCAGCTTGGTGAAAACAATTATTAGGACATGGAATAAAAAAAAGATGACTGGTAATCTTGCTTGGTCTGGGGCTCCATGATTATGAGAAATGTCAGGAATCTGCCCAGAACAACATAGTAGGACCTGGTCAATGACCTTAATAGAGCTGGGACCACAGTCTCATAGTTTACCTTTCGTAACACACTACACCATCATGGATTAGAATCCTGCAGGGCATGCAAGGTCTCCCTGCTCACACCAGCACATGTCTAGGCTGGTTTGAAGTTTGCCAATAACCATCTGGGTGATCCAGAGGAGGCATGGGAGAAGGTTATGTGGCCAAATAAGACCAAAAAAGAACTTTTTAGTATCAACTCCACTCACCGTGGAGGAAGAAGAAGGATGAGTACAACCCCAAGAAACTCCATATCAACCATGAAGCAAAGGGGACCGGACTACTGCACCATATTGAAGGAAGGATGGATGGGGCCAGGTATCGCAAGATTTTGGCCAACATCCTCCTTTCCTTAGTAAGAGCATTGATGGTGGGTCGTGGCTGGGTCTTTCAGCAGGACAATGACTCGAAACACATAACCAGGGCAACTAAGGAGTGTCTCTGTAAGAAGCATTTCAAGTTCCTGGAGTGGCCTAGTTAGTCTCCAGACCTGAACCCAATCTTTGGAGAGAGCCAAAACTCAATGTAGCCCAGCGACAGCCCGAAACCTGAAAGATCTGGAGAAGATCTGTATGGAGGAGTAGACCAAAATTTCTGCTGTAGTGTGTACAGACTTGGTCAAGAACTACAGGAAACATCTGACCTCTTTAATTGCAAACAAAGGTTTCTGTGCCAAATAGTAAGTTCTGTTTTCCTATTGTATCAAATACTTATTTAATGCAATAAAATGCAAATAAATTAATTTAAAAATCATAAAATGTGATTTTCTGAGTTTTTTTTTTACATTCTCTCACAGTTGAAATGTACGGTTGTGTTCAAAATATTAGCAGTGTATTCAAAACATGAGGTTAGTACCAAATCTTTGTAGTAGTATATAAAATAGTAGGAAATAGTTTTCAAATCAAATCAAAATGTGATGAGAAATGTATATAATTATTAACTATTTTACAGAAAATAACAAAAAATTAACATTGGACTGTTCCACAAAATAGCAGTGTCTGCATTTGTCTTTACAAACTCAAAATATGTACTATTTTCTTTTTTTGGATTTAGCATTCATGTGAATAATATTTAGTTGTATAACCACAGTTGTTCAGAACTGCTTCACATCTATGTTACATAGAGTCAACCAACGTCTGGCACCTGTCAACTGTTATTCCAGCAAGGATGTTTTTGACTACATCACAATTTATTTGTTGGCTTTGTCTTTTCCCCGATCCATTTTTGGGATGTCCCCATGGGGTTCAAAGTTTAGGCCTGGGGTTTCCCGCCCTCCCTCATTTTAACCCCTTTTTTTTTTGGACTGGAACCCAAATTTAGCTTGTTTACTGGGGTGTATAGGGTCATTGTCTTGTTGAAAAATCCATTTCAAGGGTATTTCTTCCTCAGTGTATGGCAACATGACTTCTTCAAGTATTTAGATATATGCAAACTGGTCTATGGTCCAAGGTATGCGGTAAATAGGCCCGACACCATAGTAAGAGAAACATGCCCATATCCTGATGCTTGCACGACCATGCTTTACTGTCGTCAGAGTGTTCTGTGGCTTAAATTCAGAGTTTGGGGTCCATTGATGAACTTTCTGCGGCCCTGACCCAAAATGACATTTTACTTTCATCAGTCCACAAAATGTTTCTCCATTTCTCTTTTGGCCAGTTGATGATGTGTTCTTTTGCAAACTGTATCTGCTTCCACACATGTCTTTTTTTGTAACAGTGAGACTTTGCAGGGACTTCTTGCTAATAGATTTGCTTTACACAGATATTTTCTGACTGTCAGTA
Source organism: Phyllomedusa bahiana (assembly GCA_025379985.1). Taxonomy (NCBI): domain Eukaryota; kingdom Metazoa; phylum Chordata; class Amphibia; order Anura; family Hylidae; genus Phyllomedusa; species Phyllomedusa bahiana. The sequence continues at coordinate 40,024 of JAODAL010010396.1, read as the reverse complement.
CTCACAGGTAACTTGAGACTGTGTTTGATCATCCTGGAGCTGATCATTGGTTTAGCCTTTGCCATTCTGACTATTGTTTGATCCATACGAATGGTCATCTTCCGTTTTCTTCCACGTCTCTCTGGTTTTGCTTTCCATTTTAAAGCATTGGAGATCATTCTAGCTGAATAGCCTATCATGGTCTGCACTTCTTTATAAGTTTTACCCTCTCCAAAAAAACTTTTTAATCAAAGTACACTGTTCTTCTGAACAATGTCTGGAATGACCCATATTTCTCAGGCTTTCTAGGAAAAATGCATGTACAACATGTGCTGGCTTCATCCTTAAATAAGGGCCACCTGATTCACACCTGTTTATCCACACTACTATTATTCTGAACACATCCCCTTTCAAATAGTTATTCAAATACACAGACTCAAACACATGCCGACCACGAATCTACTGCACCAACTGGTGAATTGTTTGACGTGGTAATATAACTTATAACAAAACAGTGATTAATCTACTGTATACGGTATCTCACAAAAGTGAGTGCACTCCTCACATATTTATAAATATTGTATCATATCTTTTCATGGGTCAACACTGAAGATGTGACACTTTGATACAATGTAAATAGTCCGTATACAGCTTGTAGAAAAGTGTAAATTTGGTGTGCCCTCAAAATAACTCACCACACAGCCATTAATGTCACTGGCAACAAAAATCATTACACCCCTAAGTGAAAATGGACACATTGAGCCAAATTTGCCATTTTCCCTCCACATTGTCATGTGACTCAGTGTTACTAGGTCTCAGGTGTGAATGGAGAGCAGGTGTGTTAAATTTGGTGTGATCACTCTCACACTCTCTCATACCGGACACTGGAAGCTCAACATGGTACCTCATGATAAAGAACTGTCTGAAGATCTAAAAAAAAGAATTGTTGCCTTACATAAGGATGGCCTAGGCTATACGAAAACTGCCAACAGCACAGTGGCCAAGAACATACAGCGGTTTAACAAGACAGGTTCCACTCAGAACAGGCCTTGCCATAGTCGAATCAAGGAGGTTGAGTTCACATGCTCAGCGTCATATCCAGAGATTGTCTTTTCAAAATGGACAGATGAGTGCTGCTAGCCTCTGTGCTCAGACCATATGCCGCATACTGCATGTCTGTCAACCCAGAAAGAAACCTTGTCTAAAGATGATGCACAAGAAAGCCCGCAACCAGTTTGCTGAAGACAAGCAGACTATGGATTACTGGAACCATGTCCCGTGGTCTGTTAAGACCAAGATAAAGGTATCTGATTTAGATAGTGTCGAGTGTGTGTGGCGGCCACCAGGTGAGGAGGACAAAGACAAGTGTGTCTTGCCTGCAGTCAAGCGTGGTGGGAGTGTCATGGTTGCATAAGTGCTGCCAGCTGTGGGGAGCTGCAGTTTATTGAGGGAACCATGAATGCCAACATGTACTGTGACATACTGAATGGAGGAGTGGAAGAGGATTCCAGTGGGAACCTGTGAAGCTCTAGTGAAATCCATACCCAAGAGAGTTAATCCAGTGCTGGAAAATAGTGGTAGGCATACAAAATATTAACACTTTAGGCACAATTTGTCCATTTTTTCTCAGGAGTATACTCACTTTTGTTGCCTGTGGTTTAGACATTGATGGGAGTGTGTTGAGTTATTTTGAGGACACTCCAAATTTACAATGTTAAACGAGTTGTACACCAACTACTTTACATTGTATCAAAAAGTCACAGTAGTCTCATGAAAATATATAATACAATATTTACAAAAATGTGAGGAGTGTACTCACTTTTGTGAGATCCTATACATACATATTATATGTATGTATAGTACCAAGCTGTCCCTGGTGACTGTGTTTTTCCTATTTCCTCATAAATATGCTGATGGGAGATTCCATGTTGTGCCAAGGGCTTGAGGCTTAATGTCATTATGGGGCGTCCAGCTCCATGACTCCTGGAATGTGTGATCAAACATATATCCTGCTGGGTGATGAGCGGAAATATCGGTTGTCATACGATGACTGGTATTAATAACAGCACTGTGTGCTCATTCTGCATCAACTTCTGGTAGGAGAGATGAGTGCAGCAAGCTACATACAGCTGGTCTGTCTAGTTTCCTACCTGCAGAGTGTGTTATGAACTTAGTAGCTCATAGGGGGTTGGCCCATCATTAATTATCAGATTTATTGTATAAATCACGAAAATAACTGTTTGCCAATTGCATGCCTTTTTAAAAATACTCCAGTGAAGGGTTTTTACATTTACTTACTTAGGCTAGCACCACCTGGTGCTCAAAGTGTATAGCACTACGCATGTCCACCTAATAAGTTGTCTGCTGGGGGATAAACATGTGAAGGGACTATATTGTCAACTGCCAAATGGGAAAGCAAGCCAGCGCTCAAGCCCAGCAAAAAAGGAGGACACCAAAACAAGTGATAATAAAAAGGTATTTTGTTATGCCCAAAAAACTTCAGAAGAGCTTTTAACGGTCTTTCATGGCTATAGATATGAAAATGATTCATGGTCTATCCCTTTAAGTTGTTACAACGGTAATAGTGCCACCCGCTGCTGTCGAAGAGATGGGTGCAAAGGCCCCTCAACCATAAAATGAGACTGCACTATTATAATTGCACATGGCCTTTTACATTCATTAATGTCGGCAATGCTCTAAACAACCTGGACTCCAGAATTTGGATAATTTTCCTGCACTTATCTATTGTAAAACTATCAGAACAGTAGGTGTTTGTGAGATAAACTCACAGATTATTGTGTACAAGTAAGCTGAGCAGTCGGAAGTATTAGATCTGTACTGGATTTTAGCTTGTGGGTTTTCTGAGTGTAAACAAGAATGTTCTTATTTACTGACCGCAAGCAGAAATTGTGAAAAGGCAGCATGATTCCACAGACCTAGTCCCAGTAAAAAGAAACACTCACTCATTGTTCAGCGCATATTGTCAAATTCTATTTTATTGCCGTATTCTGTGTTGGGTAAAAAAAAAAAAAAATCTAATATTGAGAGGCCATAAACTGGCTAGATGTGAGTTTCATTATCAGGAAATTCCTTGTCAGCAGGACTCTCAATGTTCTGTACAGCGATAAATATTATGTTTGGAAACTATTACAAGTGTATCACTCCCATTAACGGTAAAGAAAAAAAACTCACGATCCAAGAGGAGGGTTGAGGAGTTCCCAAACTTTAAACATTTTTATATTAAAATGAAGCGACTATTTGGATCCACTTAATATTATATTAAGGAACTGTGAGCCAACCCTTAATATAATGTTGTTGTACGAATTGCTTTCTTTACAAGTGGAAGAGATTCAAATAAATTTTAGGCTCGTAGAGAAATCGGATACTGCACCACCCCCAGAGCCAAAGGCTCTGAATTTAGGATTTGTAGTTGGAGTGGTAAGGAAAACACCCCCACTCTTGATCAAGATATGTTATATTTGTGGGAGAGCAAACCCTTCTTAAAACATAAGGTATTTACAATCAGCAGTTCAGATAAATAGTAGCAGGCTCGGACTGGGCCGCTGGGGAATCGGTGAATCCCCCGGTGGGCCCCCCCGAGCTGCTGTGGGCCCCGGAGGCAGTGCTCTCGCTCCCCGGGGCCCGACCGTGCATCCGGTCACTGAACGCCCGGGCCCGCGTCCCGAGCGCCCAGAAACCGGCCCGGGAGTTGGGGACTAATGTCCTCAGCTCCCGGGGCTGCGCGGTGTCGGCAGAGCACAGCGCCATTAGCGCTGCGCTCCGCTGATCTCCCTGGCAGGCTGAAGGTGTTAGGCCTTCAGCCTGCCGGGCGCCGGCCCCCACTAGTGACTTAGGCGGCGCGGTAACGTCACTTCACCGCACCACCTATGCAGTGCAGCAGGAGCCGGCAGGGAGCTCGGAGCGGCGGGAGCCGGAGCCAGGTAAGTGGATGTTTTTTGTTTTTGTTTTTTTTTAAACTACCAAAGGAGGGCACCTGGCTACATACAGGGGGGCCCTGACTACATACAGGGGGGCACTTGGCTTCATAAAGGGGGGCCCTGGCTTCATACAGGGGGACCCTGACTACATACAGGGGGGACCTGGCTTCATACAGGGGGGCATCGGGCTACATAATGGGGGGCACCTGGCTACATAAAGGGGGGCCCTGACTACATAAAGGGGGGCCCTGGCTTCATAAAGGGGGGCACCTCGTTACATAAAGGGGGGCCCTGGCTACATACAGGGGGGCACCTGGCTACATAAAGGGGGGCCCTGGCTTCATACAGGGGGGACCCTGACCTACATAAAAGGGGGGCACCTGGCTTCATACAGGGGGCATCTGGCTACATAAAGGGGGGCCCTGGCTTCATAAATGGGGGCACCTGGCTACATAAAGAGGGGCCCTGGCTTCATACAGGGGGGCCCTGACTACATAAAGGGGGGCCCTGGCTTCATACAGGGGGGCACCTGGCTACATAAAGGGGGGCCCTGGTTACATAAAGGGGGGCCCTGACTACATAAAGGGGGGCACCTGGCTTCATACAGGGGGGCACCTGGTTACATAAAGGGGGCCCTGGCTACATACAGGGGGGCACCTGGCTACATACAGGGGGGCACCTGGCTTCATACCGGGGGGCATCTGGCTACATAAAGGGGGCCCTGGCTACATAAAGGGGGGCCCTGACTACATAAAGGGGGGCACCTGGCTTCATACAGGGGGGCCCTGACTACATAAAGGGGGGCCCTGGCTTCATACAGGGGGGCACCTGGCTACATAAAGGGGGGCCCTGGGTACATAAAGGGGGGCCCTGACTACATAAAGGGGGGCCCTGGCTTCATACAGGGGGGCGCCTGGCTACATAAAGGGGGGCCCTGGTTACATAAAGGGGGGCCCTGACTACATACAGGGGAGCACCTGGCTTCATACAGGGGGGCCCTGACAACATACAGGGGGGCCCTGACTACATATAGGAGGGCCCTGTCTTCATACAGGGGGGCACCTGGCTTCATACAGGGGGGCCCTGGCTACATACAGGGGGGCCCTGACTATCTAAAGAGGGGCCCTGACTATCTAAAGGGGGCCCTGGCTACATACCGGGGGGGCCCTGACTATCTAAAGGGGGCCCTGGCTACAGACAGGGGGGCCCTGACTACATAAAGGGGGGCCCTGAGTATCTAAAGGGGGGCCCTGACTACCTAAAGGGGGCCCTGACTACTAAAGGGGGCCCTGGCTATCTAAAGGGGGGGCCCTGATTATCTACAGAGGGGTCCTGACTACCTAAAGGGGGCAATGGCTACTAAAGGGGGGCCCTGACTACCTAAAGGGGGCCCTGACTACCAAAGGGGGCCCTGTCTATCTAAAGTGGGGCCTGGACTATCTAAAGGGGGGCCCTGACTACCTAAAGGGGGCCCTGGCTATCTAAATGGGGGCCCTGACTACTAAAGGGGGGCCCTGACTACCTAAAGGGGGTCCTGGCTAACTGAGGGGGACCCTGGCTAACTAAGGGGGGCCTGGCTATATAAAGGGGGCCCTGACTACTAAAGGGGGGCCCTGACTACCTAAAGAGGGGCCTTGACTACTAAAGGGGGCCCTGGCTATCTAAAGGGGGGCCCTGATTATCTAAAGAGGGGTCCTGACTACCTAAAGGGGGCAAGGTAAAAAAAGGGGGGGGCCCAAACTATAAAGGGGGCCCCCTGATCCCAAAAGGGGGCCCTGCCCTATCAAAAAGCAGGCCTTGATATTTAAAGGGGGGGGTCTGACACCTAAAGGGGGCCCGGGCTACTAAATGGGGGCCCTGACTACTAAAGGGGGGCCCTGACTACCTAAAGGGGGCCTGGTACATAAAGGGGGCCCCCCCCCCCCCCCCCCCCCCCGGCAAATGAGGGGACCCTGGCTAACAAAGGGGGGGCCCTGGCTAAAAAAGGGGGGGGCCCTGGCTACATAAAAGGGGGCAACTGGCTACATAAAGGGCGGGCCCTGGTTCATACGGGGGGGCCCGATACATAAAGGGGGGCCCCTGCTTCATACAGGGGGGCACCTGGCTCATAAAGGGGGGGGCCCGGTTAATAAAGGGGGGGGCCCTGACTACATAAAGGGGGGACCGGGTTAAAAAAAAGGGGCCCGGGCTCAACGGGGGGGACCTGGCTAATACGGGGGGGGCACCTGGCTTCTACGGGGGGGCACTGGCTACTAAAGGGGGGCCCTGACAATAAAGGGGGGCACCTGGCTACAAAAAGGGGGGGGACCTGGCTACTAAAGGGGGGCCCTGACTACAAAAAGGGGGGGCACCGGGCTTAAAAATAAGGGGGGGCCCTGATACAAAAAGGGGGGTCCTGGTTCATACAGGGGGGCACCTGGCTACAAAAAGGGTGGCCCGGTTACAAAAGGGGGCCCGGGCTTCAAACAGGGGGGCGCCTGGTACAAAAAGGGGGGCCCTGGTTAAAAAGGGGGGGCCCTGACTACATCGGGGAGCACCGGGTTTTCATCAGGGGGCCCTACTACAAAAAGGGGGGGCCCTGACACATATAGGAGGGCCCTGTCTTCATACGGGGGGGCACCTGGCTTCATACGGGGGGCCCCTGGCTACATCGGGGGGGCCCTGACATCTAAAGGGGGCCTGACTATCAAAAAGGGGGCCCCGGGGTTTTTACATACAGGGGGCCCTGACTATCTAAAGGGGGCCCGGGCACATAAAGGGGGGCCCGACTACAAAAGGGGGGGCCCTGGTATCTAAAGGGGGGCCTGACTACCTAAAGGGGCCCTGATACAAAAGGGGGGCCCTGGCTATTAAAGGGGGCCCTGATTATCTAAAGAGGGCCCTACTACCTAAAGGGGGCAAGGGCACTAAAGGGGGGCCCTGACTACCTAAAGGGGGGCCCTGACTCCCAAAGGGTGGACCCTGTCTATCAAAAGGGGGGCCTTTGACTATCTAAAGGGGGGGCCCTGACTACCAAGGGGGCCCTGGCTATCTAAATGGGGGCCCGACACAAAAGGGGGGCCCTACTCCCTAAAGGGGGTCCTGGCTAACTGAGGGGGACCCTGGCTAACTAAGGAGGGCCTGGCTATATAAAGGGGGCCCTGGCTACATAAAAGGGGGCAACTGGCTACATAAAGGGGGGCAAGGCACAAAAAGGGGGGGCCCTGACTAACAAAAGGGGCCCCTGGCTACCAAAAGGGGCCCTGGCTACCAAAATACAAAAGGGGGCCCGATACCTACATACTAGCTAAAGGGGGGGGGCCCGCTTCCTGCACATAGCTAAAGGGGCCCCAAACCTTATACTACCTAAAAGGCCCCCAAACCCCTGTTTACTACCTAAAGGGGGCCCTTTTAACTGCCGTATACGTGAAAGGAGCCCCCTAACTGTCTGTATATACCTAAAGGACCCCCTAACTCCCCTGTGTACTACCAAAAAAGTGGGTCCCTAATTGCTTGGGCCAAATATAAAGGGGCCCCTAACTACCTATAGCTTATAACGGGGGACAACCCCTACCCCAGCCTAACAAACTGGGACTCACCAACCCCCTAAAAACCCTACCTAACGGGTCCCCACCTAACTTAGCCTTCAACTTCCCTAACTGGGGCCGCTTATCTAACTGGGGGTGTTTACCTACCCACCCGTGGCTAGGTCCCAAAACCTCCCCTGGGGCCGGCTTCCAATTTTTCCAGGGGGGGGTCCCTACCTAAATAGGGGCCAATTTTATTCCTGGGGCCTTTCACATTTGCCTCCACCTAGGGTTTTGTTACCTACCTGGTAATATAATTGAGAGGGAAGCAGCCTATAGTTGTAGCATAATCTCCAGGGGTCAGTTCTCTCCCCACCCTCAAACCCCTTAGGATAATAAGCATCTAAGTTATGGCTTGTACCCGCTCTCCCACCCCTGGGAAGTTTGTACAGAGGTGGGAATAGGTAAAGAGATGCTGAAAAATTGAGGATTCTAAGATATTTGTGTGTAATTTCTACAGGGATGAATGGTGGCCAGGACAAGTCATCATGACGGTGTGGAATGGATGGAGAAGAGAAGAGAAAATGGGCGCATTTATGTCCGAGAGACTGGTAATATTTTCATGTACAGTAGGGTGGGCCCCCAAGATCAATTCCCCAGTGGGCCCCAGCCCACCCAGTCCGACACTGAATAGTAGCCCTATGATGAAACTGTTCCCCCTTGACAAGAGCACCATAAAGGTCTAGGGAGAGTTATAAGCCATGTCATGCTACCTAGGAAATATGCAAATAGGCTCTAGGGAAGGGAGTTCAGGTCTCCGGTGTCATATTTTGTAGGAAGCTTCCTTCATAGTCCTATTCAACCATTTAAAAAGCCATGAAACACTGCAGGGGATGTACACCAAGCTAGTAGCTCCTCCATAATGAGAAGCCTCCCATCTGCAGACATCAAGGGCGGCATGCATGTACGGTGCTGTGCCAGAAGTCTGGCGTCTTTTCAGCGCAAAAACTGGCAAAAGCCCGTTCGCTACATAGTGCCCGCGGCACTTTGTAATGCGCCTGAGATCAGGGGGCATGCTAGAGGCGTGTCGCACTACAACCTTACTAAGCTACACATGTATGACTTTAGTACATCAAATCCAGGCACATTACTGCTGGAACAGGTAGACCACTTTAAACCACTTTACAATTGTCACTTTGTAGCTAGAAAGCGCTAAATCTATCACCCGCAGTAGAACAGGTTCATACATTCAGGCGCGTTCTACACTACTAATGTGTGCAAAAAAAAGGCACCTGGGGACCAAAAATCATACATGTCGCCATAGGCAACCTTGGAGAGGTGAGGATTTACTGTTGTAACATGGGTGGGTAATGAGATCTACTTGGTGTTCAAGTTATCAGCCGCATTGCTAGCGTCTTTAAAAAATTACTAACTCGCCAGAGACAAAACTTTTTAAGTTAACAAGTCACAATTGTGCTCCCCTGTGGTTCCCAACCTGTACCCAGAATTAAGGGGGACATGTCTGAAAACTGTCTTGGTCTAAGACTTTTCTTGTTGCCTATAGCAATCAATAAGCGTTAGCCTTTCATTTCATATAGAGCTCTGAAAAAATGAAATGGTCGCTCTGTTTGGTTGCTAGGGGCAACAAGAAAAGACTTAGACCAAGACAGTTTTCAGAAATGTCCTCCTTCGTGTCTTCAACAGGAGTGCCTAACGATGTTTGCCAAAAATAATAGAAGTAATGGTGCTTTCACACAGCGCAGTTTTGGTGCAGTTTTAACTGCGCTCCAATCATGTACCTTTATTACTAGCAAGCAGCTTTCACTTATCTAAACTGCTTGGAAAGTGAGTAACCAATTAGTGTGTTTGTAATCCACAAGACGTCAAACACAGTAAGTGATTACTTACCTGAAACCCCTGAGCAATTTAGACAACTGAGAGAAGCTGCTGGTAATAAAGGCAGTTTATTTGGAGCGCAGTTAAAACAGCACCAAAACTGTGCTGTGTGAAATTACTCGAAGAAAAAATATTTGTCCAACCCCATTTTTACATTGCACGCAGTGGTGTATGCAATAGGCCTTTTTCTGGCCTGTGTCTACCTCTTTACGACAATACCCATCTTCCAGGTCTATCTATTATCACCACTTCATCCATAATAATGGCACTAGTGTTAATGTAATCAATTGGAACTCAGATTTGACAATTATGATCTAGTAATGTAAAAGTCTTATTTGGAGAATATGGGCTTGTCCCCAATAGAGGAGATGCATAGCAAAGTGAGCCCAGGGCTAAGTAGACAAAGTGCCAGAGCTGAGATAAGAGATGCCCCTGTCTGATGCATAGCCAGAGGATGTACAGTAGCAGCAACGCAATCAAGCTGGCAGTGTAATAGTTGACAGAGCTTGCCTGGTTCCTTAGCTGGTCATTTTGCCCCTTCCGCTAACGGAAAAGCTTTTATAGCTACTGTAGTACCCGTGGAACCAATATCTTTTGTGAACAGAGTTCACCAAAGTCCTGTGCTTCTAGTTCAGCGTTTCGAAGGAAGTGTGGCTCATGTAAGATTAAGTGGTGTGTGTGTGAGCTGCAGCCTCAGGGTGACTGGTGAGCAGAGCTGTATGACAAAGAGAGTTTGCTGGAAACCACCCTGCTGAGGACTCCAGCCCAAGAAACACATGTGGCTGTTGGAGATGTACAGTATAGCTGGAGAGGAAAACTCCCAGGGCGACATGTATGAATTCTGGTGCTGATAGACCAGTTCTAAATCGCCTTAAGGTAGTTTAGACTGCGCCAGAATGTATGAACCTGTTCTTCTGCAGTTCATACATACAGGCGCAGTCTAGTGCCAATACGACAACTCAGGCTCTGGCAGACCACCTTTAACTTGGTCTGGCAGTTCTAACTGTTCTTTGTCAAAGTTTTGGCGTCAAAGAATCCTAAGGGCATGTCCCCACGGCATGGGTTTTCGGTCGGTTTTTCAGACCGTCTGAAAAACCGTCCGAAAACGACACAATGGTGCCTATGGAAACCGGCATACCCAATAGTATGTATGTAGGTAGATCCTCAATAGGTAGGTATCAGGCCTCTTTCTATCTGGGGTGCAGTGGTGTCATCATACACCTAGTGATATTCATCATATAAGGGGTATTGTCTCCATATCTATGTTTGGTTTGTCATTTGCTTGTCCCCTGATGAGCCCTTTGTATTGATAGGACAGAAGCGTGTCAGGACTTAACTTAATTTTCCCATCCTGGGTGTTCTCTTTTTGCACCCCTGTTTTAGTATTAGGGTTGCCTAGAAACAGTTCATGACGGAGCCACCCCTTTTGGGGCGATGCCCCCGTGGAAATTTAAGGGCGATCCTGATACAAGCCTCCACTGATACATTTCAGCTATCTTTAAAAAATCGTGAGCATAAACAATTTACACAAGATTTGGCTGACTTTAAAGAGGGACGGGTTTATAAGTCCTAGAGGAATAAGATTTCTAAGGAGGTTCCGTCATCAAATACAGAATCATAGGACACAGATTCACGGAAAACCATTCAGTACCTAAAAGCCATACACGGGGTAGACCAAGAGGTAGGGGTTTAAGAAGATGGGATCATATGGGTCGGGGAAAACGTTATACTCCCATTTCGGACTTTATTTCCACCATCATCCTGCTCGTCTACTTCTTTTTTTAGAAAGGAGAATGGGACGGGACCCCATACGAACTGAGACGGCGGCAAAATTGCTGATCCAAGATCAACAGATAATTAATCTATCCAGTAGGGTCCTTAATAATTTTGAATTGTCTGCTCTTTCAAGGGGACTCACTTTTGAACCTACGACTCAATTCAATGATTTCACCTGGGTGAAAGATTTGAATTTATTTGCTCATAAATTGAAATGGCGAGAAGTTGTACTGAATTGGGACTTTCAGATCAGGATCTAGTGGAAGTCCGGACATTGGTTTCACTGCTGGAAGAAGGAGAAAGGCAGGGAGCATATACAGATCTTAGAAGTCAAAGTACTAAGAGGCCCCCGCAGTTTGATACCCGAAAGATTGATCTGTTTATTAAGGTTGCTGTCGAGGAATTAAGTCATCTTAAAAATCTGAATTTTTTTTAATAGAAATAATCTAACGAGAGATGAACTTAATGTCCTCCTTTCATTGGAATAAATCGCTTGTTATTAAGTCTTCGGATAAAGGGGGGAATATAGTTTTCATGGATCATAAGAAATTTGTAGAAATGTGTAATGATCTTTTAAAAGATTGAGTTTGTTAGGCTATACTGACACATGATCCCACTGCTGAATTTTCACTGGAACTGGAGCAGTTACTTAATGATGCACTTAATGACGGTCTTATTTCAGGAGCTGAACATAAGTTTATGATGCCCTCCAATCCTCAAATACCAACTTTTTATGCTCTACCTAAGATCCATAAGGGTTTGGTACCTTTGAAAGGTAGACCTATTGTCTCAGGGATGGGGTCAATTTCCCAGAATATAGGAATTTATATTGACCGTATCCTGCAGCAATTTGTGACATTATTATATTCAAGACACATTGGATGTTTTGAGAAGATTGGAGGGTATTTCAGTAGGTGCTGATGTATTGCTTGCTTCTGTAGATGTTGAACAACTATATAGCAGCATCCCACATGATTGTGGTATTGCTGCTACAGAGTACTATCTAGTCAGTATCGGTTGCATAATATCTTTGTTACTAAAGTACTTGGTTATGTATTGCATCATAATTATTTTCTTTTTGATCGAAGGACCTTCCACCAGCTCAGGGGCACAGCTATGGGGAGCCATTGTGCTCCCACATATGCAAATTTGTTCCTAGGTTGGTGGGAGGCTACCCTGGTTTCCCAACCAGAGGACGATCAGTATTCTAGGGGAGGTATATTGTTGACATCTTTGTCCTCTCGAAGGGAACCAGGATTTCCTTTGAGTCTTTTGTGAGCCATTTGAATATTAATACTATTAGGTTGCATTTTACTTTTGAGGTTCAGGACCATTGTTTACTCTTTCTAGATATTCTCATTATGAAGGACACAAGGAGATATATACATACTAGCCCCTAAAGAAAACCGACAGCAACCAATAGTATTCTATGTTGGGAGAGTCATCACCCCACTTGTTTGAAACAAGGCATACCAAAGGGACAATTCCTTCGAGTTAGGAGGAATTGCTCCAGGTCCAGTGATTTTCGGCAACAATCTAAATTTTTGAAGGATAGTTTTTTGAACTGGGGTTATCCTGTTGGGATAATTGAATCAGCATATCAATTTGCATTAGGTCAAAATCGAACGTCTTTTTTGAATCCGAAACCTAAACTGATACAATGTGAAAAGGCACGTATAATAGCCACCTTTGATGATAGGAATCAGGATGTGGTAAACATCCTTAATAAATATTGGCGTATCCTACTGATGGATCAAGACTTATCTGGTTACATTCCCTCTCGTCCATTAATCGCCTATCATTGTGGAAGATCACTCAAGGACAGACTTGTTAAAAGCCATTTTGTAGCCCCAAAAAGTCGTGAGGGCACTTGGTTAGAGTTGAAACCATAGGGACTTTCAGATGTGGTATATATTGTGTAGCCTGCCTCTTGATACAACAGGTAAAACTTTCTGTAGTGCTTCTAATTTTTTATTAGAGATTTTGCAAATTGTAAAACAGAATGTGTAGTGTATCTGTGCACCTGTTCTTGTCCATTGGATTATATTGGTAAAACAAAAAGGCAGTTGAGGAGGCGGACAGGTAAACATATTTAAGATATTAGATATGTGAGGGATATGTGAGGGATACGCCAATTGCTCGCCATGTTCATGAATTTTCATCATGGCAATTTTAAAAACCATACGATTTAGTGTTATAGAAGTGATCAACCCAGCAGTACGGGGAGGTAACTGGGACAAAAGGCTTCTCCGTAAGGAGACTGAAAGGATATATTGCATGGGGTCCCTTTGGCCAAAGGTCCTCAATGAATCTCTTGGTTTTAAAACAACATGTAAAATCATTTTGCCTCTAATTTATGCCTTCATCTGAGTCAACTCTATATGGAACTACATTTTTTATTTATTAGTCTGGGTTATTATCTGACCATGTTTGGTTCTTTTAGAGTCAACTAGCTGGATTTTAGTTGCCTCTTTCTATCTGGGGTGCAGTGGTGTCATCATACACCTAGAGATTTTCATCATATAAGGGGTACTATATCCATATCTTTGTTTTTTTAGTCATTACTTGTCCCCTGATGAGCCCTTTGTATTGATAGGGCAGAAACGCTTCGGGACTTAACTTAATGTTCTCATCCTGGGTGTTCTCTTTTTGCACCCCTATTTTAGTATTAAGGTTGCCTAGGAACAGTTTATTACAGAGCTGCCCCTTTTGGGGTGATGTCCCTGTGATTAGGTAGGGTGAGTAGAGGGTAATCTTAGTCATCATATCTGGAATCATTCTACTAACCGTGAGTCCTAAAATTTATTTCTCAAAGGCATCCCTATTATAGTTTTGACTATATAGATTATATTATTTTGATTAAGGATTTGTATAAATTATGTGTATATGTTCTTTTTTTAAGTATTTGATTAAAAGTTAACTGGGTCTACTTTATTACAGTGATAGGTTTTTTTAAAATAATACATTTTTATTAAGGCATTTCTTCATTTTTTAACATACAACTAGAGAAAAAAAGGAACGAGTACATATGCATGCGAGGGAAGTATATTCTGAGGTACATACATAAATCAGACACACTGAAATGAGATCTAGATATAGGCCTTCCCAGGCATGACCATTACACTAAGACAATTGTAAGCCTGAAATGGACAAACATATTTTATTATATGAATAGAGACAATGATTTCCCGGTCTCGGTAGCCCAATGGTCATGCTGAATTAGAAACTTGTAGAACCACTAAGGAAAAAAAAGAAAGGAGAAAAAAGAAAAATGAGGGGAGGGAGAGGATGGGGGATAAAAGAGAAGGTGGAAGGAGGGTTGTGTACACCGCCGGGCACAGGAGGAGCACAAGAAAAAGGACTCGGAAAATCCCAATATTAGGGATAAGCTTCAATCAACATGGATCAAGGTGGATACCCGTTGTCTAACACCCTCCTAAGGCCTGAAATTCTGGGCTGCATTGATATATGATCCAAGGGTCCCACGTCCGTACTACTTTAATTGCATCCTCAGCGATATAAGTGATTAATTGCTCCATACGATGGGTAGAAGCAACTTCCCTCACCCATTCCATTATGTAAGGAGGGGCAGTCTGGCACCAATAAAATAGGATCACTATTTGGCTGCCTACAAGAGGTGTTTGTTAAAGATTTTTTATACGAGGACTGCGTATATTGTGACATAAATAGGAGTGTGGCTTCTGGGGAATCCGGGACAGAAACCCCAGTGCAATCATGAATGGCCCGAAGAACCCCTTCCCAGAAGTCCCACAGACTCTAACAACCCCACCAAATATGGCTCATGGCAGCATCTCCAGCAGGTGTCGGGAACACTAGGGTACCATTTGTGGAGCAAGGCCGCACTCTATACCATCTTGAAAAGATCTTGAAACTTGTTTCTTGTGCTTTACAAGCTATAACTGCCTTGTGAGTAAGGAAAAAGCATTTTTTCCATTGCTCGACCGTAAAAGTTTTCTGGGGTTCCCTTTCCCAGGCTACACAATAACCAGGAAGTGTTTGGGCATCAGGAAGAGTAAGCCACTGATATAGCATTGATATTAAATGTCTCGGCAGTAAAGGTGGTAGAAATGCAGGAAGTGCAGGAGTTGCAAATACTCAAAATAGTGCGTAGAAGAGGGAGAGCGGCCTTGTGTTAGATCCTCTAGAGGGAGTAATGCTCCCTTTTTGTGTACGTGTACCGCTAGAGTAGGACTGGATTTGCAGTCCCCTAAAAATTACTTGAGCTGCCTTGGGGGAATAAGGGATTATCTGAAATCGGGAACAAAAGTCCATTCAGATCCAGTAATGATTCCGAAGGTTTGGATTTTCGCAGTATGGCGAGCGTGTGGGCTGTGGCAGAGGATAAGGTCTTAGAATTGACTGGTGGGAGAGTTTGAGCCCAGAGGAGAGAGATCCCGTATAGATCCTCTATTAAATAAATAGGTAGTTATATAGGCCTCCCCAATAAATTGGAATATAGGTCCCTAGTATGTAGTTATATAAACCCCCTGTAGGTAGGTGTGTAGGTATATAAGGCCCTTAAAGGTAGGAATATAACCCCCCCAGTCAGTAGGTAGGTATAGAGAACCCCCAGTAGGTATTTATATAAGCCCCTATTAGTTAGGTATATAAGCCCTGTGTAGGTAAATATACAGGCCCCATGTAGGTAAATATATAGGCCCCCTAGGTAAAGATATTTCTCCCTGTAGGTAGAATGATTTGACCTCAGTAGGGAGGAATATGCCCCCTGTAGGTAAAATTATTTGCCCATTTCGGTAGGTATATGCCCCAAGTAGGTAGTTATATACCCCCAGTATTTAGGTATATGCCTCCAGTATGTAGGTGTATGGCCCCTGAAGGTAGCTATATGCCCCCAGTAGGTTCGGTATATGGCCCCTGTAGCTACAATTATTTGCCCTCTGTAGGTAGAAAAAGGTACCCACCCCTCCATGGTGCGAGGCGCAAGCTTCAGGAGTCGGTGAACAGCTTAAGCGCCACACTGCTCCCGGGATCTCCTGAGCCAGAAGCCTACCACCTGTGACCGTCGCCCTCAAAAAATGCTGAAAAAAGACGTTTTTGTGTGCTGTGTATACATAGCGTAGGGGTCCTTTTGAAAAAGCAGCCCCCTGCTTGAATGGTTTCTTATCTGGATTGGGAGCTGACAAGCCTTGCATCTTAATTGAGGACATTTGGCTTTTTTTGAGAGTGCTTCCTGACCTCTCATAGCCTAGTGATCATTGATTTCCTGAGGGAGCAGATTCTGAGTGAGGCCTGGTATTTGATTATGAGGCCCTGAATCCAATTTTATGTTCATCACTATGTGTGGAGGAAAGAAAACACTGCGCATTAGTCCCCGGAGTCGATTGCTAAGGTCTTAACAATCGACTTGAGGCCTTAACAACCGGCTTAACAACCGACTGGAGTCGCGGAGTCGATTGCTAACTCTTACAACTGACTTTTAGCTGAGGCTTAACAACCGGCTTAACGACTGTTAGCGACTTCACACGCAGTAAATTTATGTGTCCCCCAGTGAAGGTAATAGGGTCCCCCAGTAAGTTATACGTCCTCTAGTTTGGTGGTTATATTCTTTATATATCTCCCCGTAGGTAGGTGTGTAGTTTATAGGTCCCCCAGCAGGTATATAGGCAGGTTATGGATCCCCAGCAGGTATATAGGCAGGGAGGATCCCCCACAGGTATATAGGCAGGTTTAGGTCCCCCAGCAGGTATATAGATAGCTTATAGGACCCCAAGCAGGTATATAGATAGCTTTATAGGCCCACAGCAGGATATTTGATAGCTTATAGGCCCCACAGCACGTGTATATTTAGGTAGCTTATAGGCCTCAAAAGCACATATGTAGGTAGATTATAGCTCCTCCCTGCACGTTATAAGTGTTAATTTGCCCCCTCCCTGCACATATGACAGTAGATAATAGCATTTCCCCCCCTGCCAATATGACAGTAGAAAATAGCATCCTCCCTGCACATATGACAGTAGATAATAGCCCCCCTCCCGGCACATATAACATAGATAACAGTCCCCCCTCCAGTCACATATAACAATAGATAACAGCCACCCTCACTGCACATATAACAATAGATAACAGCCCCCGCCCTGCACATATAACAATAGATAACAGCCCCCCTCCCTGCACATATAACAGTAGATAATAGCCCCCTCCCTGCACATATAACAATAGATAACAGCCCCCCCTCCCTGCACATATAACAATAGATAACAGCCCCCCTCCCTGCACATATAACAATAGATAACAGCCCCCCTCCCTGCACATATAACAATAGATAAAAGCCACCCTCCCTGCACAGAAAACAATAGATAAAAGCCCCCCTCCTGCACATAAAACAGTAGATAATAGACCCCCCAGCATAAATAGCGCTAATTAAAAAGTAATACCCTGACAGCACTTACTGACCTCGCTCCCTCCCGCTGTCGCTGCCGGTGCTCCCGGTCTTTTCTTCAGCGCGTGACGTCACCAGCCGCGCGGCGGGCAGCGTGATGACGCGCACGCCGCCTGGGCTGTGCACATCCTGACTGCTGCCACAGATTACTCCGCGGAGCTCTCTGCTCCGCTGAAGCATCTAACTGTATGTGCGTCCGGCGGACGCACATACAGTTAGGTCCCGCCACCGCTGCCGTCGCCAAGGTCCTAAGCCGCTAAGCCGATAGCTTAGCGACTGGTAGCGGCTTAGGACCCTAACGATCGGCGGCGGCGGCGTATAGCGGCGGCGCCGGGGACTACTGCGCATCACCCTGAACACACAACCCCAACTGTAAAGCATGGTTAAGGCCGCATTATGCTGTGGGATGCTTTACTTCAGCAGTGAAAGTTGGTCAGAGTTGGTGGGAAGGAAGATAAGGCTAAATACAGGGCAATTCTGGAGGAAAACTTGTTAGAAACTGCAAAAGACTTCTGAGCGGGGCTTAGGCTGTAAACATACAGCCAAAGCTACAATGGAAGTGTTTAAATCAATGCATATTCATGTGTTAAAATAGCCTAGTCACAGTCCAGACCTAGATTCCATTGAGAATCTGTGGCATGACTTAAAAATTGCTGTTCACCAACCAATCTGACTGAGCTAGAGCTATATTTCAAAGAAGGGGGCAAAAATTCCAGCCTCTAGATGTGCAAAGCTGGTAAAGACAAACCTTAACACAGTGCTTCTCAACTCCTGTCCTCAGGACCCACCAACAGGTCATGTTTTCAGGATCTCCCACAGAATGCACTGACAATAATTAAATCACCTGTGCAGCATAATGAAATCACCTGTACCATGCTAAGGAAAGCCAGAAAACATGACCTGTTGTGGGGTCCTGAGGACTGGAGTTGAGAAACACTGCCTTAACAGCTGTCATTGTGGCTAAAGGTGGTCCTACAAAGTATTGACACAGGGGGGCTTAATACATATGCACACCACACTTTTCAGGTGTTTGATTTGCAAAAATTTGATAAAGCACGTGTCATTTTCATTATACCTCAGAAACACTTGTTACTTTGTGTTGCTCCATCACATTAATATCAATAAAATACATTTAAGTTTGTGGCTGTAACATTTAAAAATGAAGAAAAGTTCAAAGGGTAATGAATACTTTTGCAATCCGCTGTACATTGATCAGTAAAGTTAACTTAAAGGGATTGTCTCATCATGCTGTTTCACAGAGCTACAGACAGCTTCAGGTTCACACTTCCTCACTCTTCCTGGTTAAGCTGTGGGTGGTTCTGTAACAGTGATTAGCATATCAGTGCCATATTCCCAGCTCTTCTAGTTGCACTATGACTGCAGGAGATGTAATAAATAGTAAAGAGGCTACAGAGCTAAATATAAACAAACTAAATTAATCTCCTTTGTTTGTTAGAGATAACACACTCTCCTCTCAAGCTGGTGTCTGTCCTGGTAACATCACTCCCTGCTCTCTGTCTGATGAGGAAGTAAAAGCAGGATGGTAACCAGAGAAACCTGTGTGCACTCAAAGCAGATAAAAATCTTTCTTATCTCCTGACCAATGTAATATCAATGTAGGAATTTGGAAAAAGTCTAAATTAACGTTCCCTACATGTTGAAAGCTAGTCATTGTAGTGAGACAACCCCTTTGGTGTGTAAAGTTTCTGCTGCCATATGTATACGCTCTTACACTTCTTCAACAGTTCTTTGTTCACAACCAGTGGCTCCTTGACTTTTGCTCTGGTTGCATCCTCCTCTGCACATGGTGAATGAGATGTGCAGACAGAGTAGTTTGCAGGATGGCACAGTCAGACACATTAACGTTATTAAAGCCTGCCTACACTAGAGGACTACTGTCTTGGAGGCCATAGACTCAAAGTGTATGTGGTCAATGGGAGTGAGCAGCAGGGCACAGAACAAATCACTCCCAACCTCTGCCACAGTTTTTAACTTAAATAGTACCTATCACCACCACACAAACACACAAAAATGTATAGTAGATGAAATGATAAGACTTTCCTCAAATATGTGTCATTAGCAAATCAGATGAGTTCCCTCAGTATTACAAGAGAACAGGTTTTACCAAGTTTTACTTTCACTTTGTTAGGCAGAAATCACAATCTAGTAAAATTTCTTCTGTAGGAGTTACCAACTGTGCAGGGGGAGCTGAAGACAAAGCTGCTTGTAGAGTGTTAATCCGAGTTTCTCACTATACATACACTGCAGCAGGCACAGCACACTGAGGACATATGTCTGATAGAGTTTAATTGTTGCTTCCAGCCTCCTCTTATAGAGCGCACAGGCAAGTTTCACAGAGCTGTCAACAAAGTGATCCATCATGCTGTCAGAAGCCAACTTGTCCTGACTTCAGTTCTGTCTTAAAGGGAAAGCACTTTTAAAAAAAACTGAATTACTAGTGAAACGTTTATTTTCCTAATTATTTACAGTGGCTTGTGAAAGTATTCGGTCCCCTTGAACTTTTCCACCTTTTGTCACATTTCAGGCTTCAAAAAAAAGAAAAAAATTTTAAATTTTTTTTTGGGAAAAAACCAAATGGGCCCAAAATTTGTGGAGTGTAAAAAAAATTTATTGGATATTTTAAACTTTTGCAAAAAAAACACAACGAAAAGTGGGGCGTGAACATTTTTTGCCCCCTTTTTACTTTAAACCCGGGGCAAATCACCCCAAAGTTAGTGAGGATCTCTGAATACCCAATGTTGTCCTAATGACTGATAATAAAATAACCCACCTGTGTGTAATCAATTTCCCCGTATAAATGCACCTGCTCGTGATAGCCTCGGGTTTGTTTAAAGCGCAGAAGCATCATAAAGCCCAAAGGGAACACACCAGGCAGGTCCGTGAACTGTTGTGGAAAAAGTTTAAAAGCCAATTTGGATACAATAAGTTTTTCCCAAAACTTTTAAACACCCCAAGGAGCACTGTGCAAGCGATCATATTGTAAGGGAAAGGGAGTATAAACCCACTGCAATCTACCCGGACTCCCTCTCTTTCTCAAACAAGGAAAAGACGATCAGAGATGCCCAAAGGCCCTTGACACTCGGGATGAATGCAGAAATTCTACAGTAGGTGGGAGAGCGTCCATAGGACAACAATCATTTTTTCCCGTACACTGCAAAAATTTGGCCTTTATGGAAGAGTGCAAGAAGAAAGCCATTTCCAAAGAATCCATAAAAAGTCTTTTTTAAATTTTTCCCACAAGCCCCCTGGGAACACCAAAACATGAGAAAAAGGGTGCTCGGGTCAAAAACCCAAAACCCAAATTTTTTTGCCACAAAGCAAAACAAATTTGTTGGCGTAAAAGCAACACAGCTCATCCCCTAAAACCACCACCCCACTGTCACACAGGGTGGGGGCATATCGGGTTTGGGCCTGTTTTTTTTTTCAGCAGGACGGGAAAAGGGGGTTAAAATGAGGGGAAGAGGGATGGAGCCAAATACAGGACTTTCTAAAAAAACCCTGTTGAGTTGCAAAAGACCGAGACGGGGGACAAATTTATCTTCCAAACAAGAAAAGATCCCAAAAAAAAAGCAAAATCTACAATGGAAGGGTTCACAAAAAAAAAGTCCCAGGTTAGAATGGCAAGTCACAGTCCAAAACCCCGAGAATCGTGGAAAAGACTGAAACTGCTGTTCACAAACCCTTCCACCCAACCTCACGGGGCTCCAGTTTTTTCCAAAGGGAAGAAGGGGCAAAAAATTTCAATTTGCAAAACTGAAAAAGGGCATACCCCAAGCGACTTGCAGCTGAAATTCGCAGCAAAAGGGGGCGCTACAAAGTTTTAAAACTTAAGGGGTCGAATAATATTGCACCCCCTCTTTTTCAGTTTTTTTTTTTTTTACAAAAGTTTAAAATATCCAATAAATTTCGTTCATTCACAATTATATCTTTATGTTTGAAGCCTAAAAATGTGGCAAAAGGTTAAAAGTTAAAGGGGGCCGAAACATTTGAAAGGTACTGTATTTTCCCAAATTAAACATATTAAAAGGGTTAATTTTGTCTTTTATACTTAAAAGGGGTTCTCGGGCAGTGATATTTTTCCTTTTTAAATTTAAAGTGGTGCACGGGTGTCCCGGACCTCCTTTCGGGCACCCCCACCCACCCGGGCGTCTCCCTGGGGCGGGGCACGCTTGCAGCCCCCTCAGTACCTCGCCGCACTCCTGCTGTCTCGGGCGCGCCTTCTGGCTGGTCGGACGGCGTCGCGGCCTACAGCTCGTTTTAAAGGAAGCGCCCCGGTAAATGGTTTCACCGGCGCTGACCCATTTTAAGTCCTCCCCCTTCCATACCACCTTCCCAAATCGGGGGGCCCCTGTCCTTGAAAGGAAGGTTCCCGAGATCTTGTTTTTCTACTGGTCCCGTTCTTCTGCCCCCCCCCCTTGCCAAACCCTTTGGGCCGCCTTCCTAAACTTCCCCCTGTCCCTCTACAAAACCATTGCCCGATTCGTATTCCCTTCCACTAGAGCCTCAGCACGTTGGGGGGGTACCCCCCAAAACCTTTTCGCTGCCCACCGAACAAGCCCGGTCGGGGGGCGACCTGTAAAATTTCGGGGACCCTCCCCCCCCACCTGGGAAAAACCCAACCCTTTTTTAGTTCTGCTCCCTGCGTGGCTTACACCATGCTTGTGGTGGTCCAGAGCCCCTTTTCACTGCCTTTACATTTCGATTCAAGGGCCCCAAGGTTTCCTGCCAAAGGGCCCCTAAACCGACGCTCAGCAACGCACACTTAAAGCTGTCTCCTATGATGCACGCTCCTCGCTATCAGCAGCAGCAGTCATCCCCTGGCCCCTTTCTGGGGCACCGTCCGGGATGTCCCCGGTCCTAAATCGGGTTCCCCATGCCGACAAATTTTTAGGGGACCCAAAGGCGTGCAGGGGCTTCATCACCCAGTTTTTCCCCTTCACGGGAACTTTGCAGGCAATCCCCGTGGGAAAAGGCCAAAGGGGGCCCTTTCCCCGTGGTCGTCCCTCTCCGGGAAACCCCCTGGCCTGGGGGGTCCACTCTGGGCCGAGGCGATCCGGGTCACGCTGATCTGGCACATTTCTGCAGGAGTTCCGCAGGTCTTCGAAGGGCCGCCCGCCTTCGCTGCCGAGCCGCATTGCTGAATCTGCAGCAAGGGAACTCCTCCGTAGGGGACTACCAGTCAATTTCCCACCTAGCTTCAGAGTTTGGGTTGGAACGATGCAGCTTGTGCGCCACATTCAAGAAGGGGGCCCCCCACCCGATTTAAGGATCCCTGTCACCCGGGGCTCTCCTCTTTATTTAAAGGGCTCATCCCTCTGGGGACCCGTATTGTACCGTTTCTCGGAGACGGGGGGACTCCGCCAAGAGGTGAAACCCATCCGAACAAAATTCGTCTACCCGTTTGCGCTGTGTTTCTTTGGCCTCCACTGCCTCCATTGCAGCCAGCCATGGGAAAAGGCCATGCAATGGAAAAGCCCACTGACCGCAAGAATTTTACTTGACGACTGAAGGGAAAACCCATGCCTCTATTTCGGCAGCCCGAACATCTCCTCCGGGTTGTCCACTCCCTCCCAACGTCCCGGGGGAAAAGCCACCTAGGCCGTGGGGGAGGCCCCTAGGTGTGACAATCCTCTCCATGGCTATGCTCCCGGGTTTGATTGCAACCAATTCCCGGGATCTGTTTCAGGTGGCTGGGGTTTTTTTGGGGTTCGGGTCGCCGGGACTTTATGGTGTCTTTGGTGGGCCAAAATATCTCTCTCGGTGGTCCACAGACCAACCCTGGTCATCCGTCCCTCAGTGGTGGCTACGAAGACCCATCCTTTTTGGACTGAACCCGGGGGTCCTACAATAGGGGCCTTGCACAGGAAAGGATTGCATTCTTCGTGTTTCCCCTTCTTCCTCGGGTTTCCCCCTGGGGCTCCGTGCGCAGCCCAGCCCCTATCTTTTACTAAGATGGGCAAGTTTTGCTTGGGGTCAGACTGCCAGTCCCCGCTATCTGCACCTCGCCGGTGTGCCCCATTCCTCCATAGCCTTCTCTCAAGCCCACCGGCCGCCGCAACCCTAAACAAACTTTCAGGGGTGCTTTTCTGAAAAAAAGCGGGGTCTCTTCCCCCCACATGTCCCTACGATTGCCCTATTACCTGCTGCCTGGACTAGCCACCCCGGGGGAGGGGGTAACCCGCTCTCCCTACCCAGACCAGGGTATGTCACCTACTTAAGGGGACCTACAAAAGGGTTTATTTTGGAAATTATTCTCCGGGGGTGCCGGGTTTTTTTCTTTGTGGAGAAGAAGGATGGGTCCCTGCACCGTGCATCGACTACCGCGGTCAAAAAAGATCACCATTTAAAAACCGGGACCCATTGCCCCTGATTACCGAACTCTTTTGATCTCTTTGGGAGCTAAAGTATTTCCAAGTTTTACTTGAGGGGGGGTTTCAAACCCCGTTCGGATACGAAAGGGGACGAGTGAAAGCGGCCTTCAATACTCGCGACGGGGACTTTGAGTACCTTATCCCTTCGGGTTATGCAACGCTCCAGCAGTCTTCTGATTTTTTTTAATTACATTTTTTAGGATTCTTGTATACTGCATAGTTGTATTCCGGGTAAACATTCTGTTTTTTCACCCAATCTGGGGGCCCAGTGCATTGCGCCCAAACCTGAAACCCTCCGTGAAAATCATCTCTATGCCAAACTGGAAAAGTCCAATTTCCACCGTCCCCCTCCCGTTCCACGGGAAAATAATTCACAAGGTCTGCAATGGGCCCCCCTAAACTGTCCCCCCATCCTCAATGGGCCACGACCCTTGGGGCCCCCGGGGCCCTACAACCTTTTTTGGGATTCGCCAAATATTCAGGCAGTTTTATCCCACATTTCTGACTTTGGGGGCACTGATGGTGCGCCTACCAAGAAGCTTCCCAAACCGAAATTTGGCCATCACCGCCAAAGAAGCCTTTTTCCAAGTTAAAGGCCCTTTGTCCGGCACCCATATTAAAACCCGGGCCCGATCAGAGAACCCTTCTCTCTGGAGGTCGAGACTCAGTGGGTGCTGGGGGCGGTTTTTTACCCAAAAGGGCCCTAAAGGGGAAGACTCAACCTGTGGGGGTTTTTTTCTAAAACCCTTTTCGCCCGGGGAGAGGAACACACCATCGGGGGGCCGGGGGTTTCTGGCCATTAAACTTTTCTTTTGAGGAATGGCGCCACCCCCTGGAGGGGGGTCACCTCCAGTAAACATCTTCTCGATCATAAGAATCTCCCCTACCTCCAAACAGTGCAATTTCTGAAACCCCCGTTAAGCCAGTTGGGGCGTTTTTCTCTTTGTTTTTTTTTTGTTATTTATTTCCACCCGGGAAAAAAATAAAAAAGCCGAGCCCTTTCCCGTCCCGATGTAGTGGAAAGAAGAGGCCACTCCTCGGGACATTGTACCCCCCGAATGTCTAATATCCGCGGGTCCCCCAAAACCACAACGTGTACCCCCTGCAAGCATACGTGCCCCTCCCTCCCCGGAAAAAAGGGGGCTGAACGGGGCCACTCTTCTCCATAGCCAAAATCCGGGTTTCAAGCTCTTTCTTAATTTCCCATTTTTACGGTGGCCCAGTTGGCCAAAGACGTGAAAAAGTTGGGAAGCTTTTACCACGTAAAAAAACTCCTAAAATCAACCGGCGGGGCTGGCAACCTCTGCCAGTTCCTACAGCCCGGGGATGCACATCACTATGGACTTTATCACCGACCTTCCTCTTTTTGCCGTTATACGGGTTTTTTGGTGGTCACGGACAATTCTCCAAGATGCACACTTTGTTCCGATGCCCGGGCCTCCCTTCCGCTCCACTCTACCAATCTCTTCTTTTTAAAATATTTTCCGGCTGCAGGTCTTTCCCCACATATCGTTTCGGACCGGGGATCCATTTCGTCTCAAAATTTGGGGGGACTGTCCCAAAATTTGCTCAAACGGACTTTCCCTCATACCACCCACAATCAATGCCAATGAGAGGTGAATCGGGTCCGGGGTACCATCTCCCCATTTTTCGTGTCTGCTCATCACGACGTTGGCCCATTTTTTGCCGGGGCCCAATTTTATACAACTCCGGAGTCGATTGCCGGGCATCCCCTTTTTCCCGAGTCTACGCCGGCACCCCCACCCACCTTTTCCGCCCTCCGCCCCCTCTGATGGCCTGCGTAACAGCTCTCCTGTTTTATCTTTTAAAAGGGACAAAAAACACCAACGCTACTCCAGGCCTCTGCCCGCAAAAGGGGTTTTGGCAGACAAAAAAGGGGAACCCCCCCTGCCTTTCCCCCGGGGAGAAAAGGTAGGTTGTCTCCCCGGGGTATGTCCAAAAAAACCCCCTAGCAAAAAGTTGGTCCCCTTTTCAGGCCCCTTTAAAGTCCTGAGGCGCATCAATCCGGTGGCCTACAAACTCCGCCCCCCCCCACTACGCACCCCAAACCCCTTCCCCCGTCTCCTGCAAAACCTTTCGCCTTAATTCGGTTCTCCGCCCTTTGGTTTCCCCATCCCCTCACGACCCCCCCAAGTTTTTTTGTTAAGAGATCTCGCCTTGAAAGGGTTAGGGGAATGATTTTTTTGTTGACGGAGGGGTTTGGGCCAAGAAAGATCATGGGAGCCGGAGGATAATACCCGACCGACCCCGAAGAGTTCTGCAAACTAAAAAAGGGGAGGCCCTAAGGGGGGAGTACTGCAGGGGGCACACCCCACCCTACGCACCCCCCCCTTGCGAGGAAAGCCCAGCCCCCCTCGGGGTGGGGCTGTTTTGCACCCCCTTAACACCTCACCGCGCCCGCTTCCTTCGCGCATCTCGCGCGGCCCGGGGACCGGCCCTTGCCCCAAACGGGCCGGCGGCACTGAAATTTGTTTAAAAAGGGGACGCGGCGGGTGAGGTTTAAAACCGGCCGCTGACCCAAAATTTAAGTCCTCCCCTTTCCTTCCCACCTTGCGAATAAAATGGCCCGGGCCTTGAAAGGAAGCGTTCCTATACTTGTTTGTGTATTTTAACCATACCGCTGCCTCCCCCTTGACCCGAACCATTGCCGCGTCCTGACCTTCGCCGCCCCCGGAAACAACCTTGCCGCCGTCCTGACCTTTTGCCTGCCCCGCTATACCTGCTTCACTTTATTACCTGAAACACCTCGGCTCCACCCCCAGCAAGTCACGTTAAGGGTACAACCTGGTAGCAATCCCGCGAAAGCCCATCCCCCCTTTGCGATGGGCCGGTAAAAACCGGCCCTATTTAATTCCGCTCCCTGCCCGGGGCTACACCATCGCTTGGGGGCCCAGAGGACCCCCACTTCCACTGACTGTTACATGGAGTTTGGTCAATGTTCACGTTGATACCATTGTAAACCTGGACAGCCCCTGCTAAAAGGATAAGGAATTAAAAAATAAGGGAAAAACCTTCTGTTTTAAGAGCTCGAGTTTCCAATAAAACTCTGAAAAGCACTCTTTTTTTAATATTTTGGGTTAAGGGTCATTTTTTTTATTACAGTTTTTTGGGAGGTAAGGTGATAAAAAAAAATAAAGTTCTGGCATTGGGTATTTCTTTTCTTAGCAGAGCTTACCAGTGAAAAACAGGAGGTTAATTTTTTTTAAAACGAACTTTTTTAACAAACCAATACCAATTGAGTTTAATAATTTTATTTTTTTCCTTTTAGAATGTAAAACGGGAAAAGGGAGAGTTTTTAAATTTTTTAAAACAAAAAATCTAACTTCGTTTTTAAGGTACATTGGGGAAATTTGGTAAACCGAAAAAACCAAAGTAGTCCAAAAGGAGTTTGGACACTAAAACTAGGCTCTTTTCAATGCACAGAATATTTTTTTCACAGTATTTCGGTAACAAGATACAGAGGGCAGTGGGTCTGGGGCCTTAATTTTTTTTTGCTTACCTAGGGTACTTTTACCTTTTAAGGGCATGATCACTTTTACACCCCCATTAAGCAACAACACCACAGTGCCTGCAGCAAGGTATAATAGGTCTAGTCAGAGGCAAGAAGGAAATGATCGTAAAAGGCTTATACAAAAGTCCCAAGCCACACACCCACTTGGAGTGCTGTCAAAAAAGAAAACCGACGCGTGTTGGAACAAATCAACTTTTTGCCAAAAGATTCGATTGGATCGACAAAGTCAGGGTTTCAGATCGGAAGGGCCCTTTAGGGAAGCAATTTAACCCTAAGCCCTAGCCTGAAAAGGCCCAATACCACTAAATTCTTAGTTTTTTCCTCCCCGGGTTTTATAGTGGAATCTCTCCCTAAAAGTGGAGGTCTGACAGCACCCAAATGAGATACATTTTAAGAGTACTTCCCCTCAGTACTGGGGCCCTTGCCGTGGCAAAGGGCCTTTCTTTTTATCAAAAATGTACACAAACCTTTAAAATTTTTTATAACTCCAAAGTACAGAAATGCTTTCCAAAAAATTCCTAGTTCCCCCTTTTTTTTTTTTTTTAGGGTTGTAAGTGCGCTGATAAAATGTTTGGTTTGACATAAGTTTAAGTTTACCAGGGGATTAAAAGGGCGTTTTTGGACCATTTTTAAACGGGGGTCCGGTTTTCGACCCAACCGCACTAACAATCTCAGGTGATTTTCCATTTGCTTTCAATGAAACACCATTGGTTTTAGACAGTATCGCGTTCGTCTTTTGGGGAAATCCGATCCGTTTTAAAAAATTTTTATGTCAATTCTTGATCTATTTGATCAGCGACGCCCTATTTTAAAACATAGGGGCGTTTAAATGCTGCGCCAAAAAGCATTCAAAAATGACCTCGGGTTGGATCTTTTGGTTTCAACAAGTGTTTTTAATTTTTTTTGAACCAAAACAGATCCAAAAGCCGGGGGACAACCCCCAAAAACCTAGATGGTTTTCAAAGTTTGCTGTTAACCACCAACATTTTAATTGGGCTTAAAAAAAAACTAGCGGTAAGACGGGATTCACAAATTTGGAAAACAAAAGGCGTGAGTCAGTACATGGAAAGCAAACACTGTAAAGTCAAAGGAAAGGTTTTTTACCAAAAAGATGAAAAAAAGACACAGCAAACAAAAAGAACCACAGTTATGTCACAGCATAGGGGAAAGAAATATATCATAATAGGAGGATGATGCACACAGTGATGTCACAGCACAGAGAAAATAGATACATCAGCATAAAATAAATATAATGCACATAACGATATTGTAGCATTTGAATGACACAACACAACTCTAATACAAGGACTATGCACACACTGATATCAGTACTGAGGGAACAAAGAGGCAATACAGTAATGTGAAAGTATAAGGGATAGTTTTTGTACTTATGTCACAGCCCAAGAGTAATAAACATTGTAAAAAAAAGTTATAAGATAATGCACACAGCACAAAATATTACAGGGCTAATAGACAGTAATGTCCCCCAGCCGTCTCTTTGTCTCTGTCCTAATACTTCAGAAAGTAAGATTTATCTTTTGACATCTGCATTCAGCTAATGGCACTGTATGATGGGCACTGGATGGTTTTCACTGTTATGGTTGTCACTGTGTGGCTAGCACTAATATGGCTGGCACTGTATGACTGGCACTATAGGGTTTTATGTTCAACCTAAATGAGCAATCCAGTAAAAACTGTATCTATATTATCTCTGCATTTCTTCCTCAAAGGAGTACTTATTTCGGACAATCATAGCTACCATCAAGTTATGCCATAAAAATGTCTAATATGTTTGAGACTGCATAGAGGAGGAGATAATTTGGGGAGGAGGCCATATATGTGTTGTTCATTATAGTTGTAGTTTTTCTGAGTTACAGTAATTGCTGTTTCACAAGGACATTGAAAATGGGTGCCTCATATCTTGTTTCTGGAGTACCAAGCAGGTGATCTTGCATTCTGATCTCTGACAGTTCCACCAAGACAGTAGAACCAATGCTTCTCAGCCACTTAGGGTACTTAAAATTGAAGTGCCATAAAGGTCTCGGATGGGGAAGATTTACTGTGGCCCCCTGGAGAGGTACAATTTGACAATTTGGCCCTTGGATCAGAAAGTGTTGTGCAGCAAAGACAATAAACAGTGGTATACCTTTATGTATCAGAGTGGTCACTGGGCCTCTAAATGCCAGAGGCAATTAAAACATCTGCAACCTCTATAGTTATGGGGTATAAGTAATGGGTTTACTTTGCACAAAAATAATACTAAAAACAGTGAAGCAAATGTGTGTGCTACTCATAAGTAATCTAACAAATGTTTTTTCAGCGTACTGTCAGTGTTTGTGTGTTGTCTTACTTCCAGTTTACTTTTTAACCCAATGGCTGTTTTTTTTGGAATGTACTTTACAATTTCTGTGTCATGAGTGCCTTCAGGTATGAGTCACCCAGGGCTGGTTGTACCTGCAAGGGACTCCCATCACTGACGCTGAAAAAGAGGAGAGACCTGATTTACAACCCAACCCAAGTCTCGCACCTTATGTGTTCAATAGAAGAAACACGTCAGACTGCAAACAGTTCATGCATGGCGGGAATCCAATGTCTGCTGAAGGACTCTGACAGTTCAGTAAGGGGGTTCATTCAAGTGCAAGGGAATATTATAGAACATTGACTGAAGGGGAAAGCATCAGATCACAGAGATGAGTGACGAGGAAGATGAGAGGAATGAAGATAGGAAAACAATGCTGCTTGAATATGGAAGAAATGGAGCCCAGAAGGTTATTGGTACTGTTAACGGACTTGTGCAGACTGTACGGAATATAAATACCCTTCCAAGTCCAACTGAGAATCACGAGATATGTAAGTCTTAGCTTATACTTATTGTGACTCTCTTTGTGTTCGGAACAGATGGAATAATGTCATGGTGAGATGATCTGGTTTTCCAGAATTAGGCCGTTTCTAGACATAGCAACTGCATCAGAAAGTTCTCCAATGCTAAAAAAGATGCAGATTATTAAAGAGGTTCTTCACTTTATTTTACTTATTTTAAAATAAATTTATGCTGGTGCTGCAGTTAGAAAATTAAAAACCGAATACTCACCTGTGTTTTCACCATTCCAGCGCTGCTGATGTCTGTTGTCCCCCATAGTCTTCTGTTTTCTTCTAGGTACTGACAGTCAATGTTACCTCTGCAGGTGCTAATTGACTGCAGCAATCACATGTATTTCCTGCCATCACAGCTCAGAGCCCTTCACTTCCGAACGGTCAAGCCAAGCAGTGGCATGTGAACGCTGCAGCGGGGACATTTCGACTGGCAGCACCAAAAAGAAGACAGAAGACCGGAGGAGATGGCGGACCTCGGCAGCGATGGAACGAGGTTAGGACACAGTTAGTTTAATTTATTTTCTAACTGCAGCTGCTGCATAAATTAGTTTACAAAACAGAAGAAAGGGAACACCCCCTCTCAGGCAGTTGGCACACAGTTGTGTTCTGTATTGTAATTTTTTCTGAGGAGCTTAACGACACATTGGCTCCCGTTAACCCATTTCACCAGACCTTTAAATAACGTAATAGAATTATTATACTGTAAATCGTTTTGCTTATATCATGGTTCATTATTATGCAATTCATGGCACTTTCATATAATAAAATTCTGATTTTTCTGTGATGCGCAATCAATAGATCCAGCTAAACAAGTCATGTCAAGTGTGCCCAGTAAGTACATACAAAGGGAAAATTGGTAGGGCTCCCATTGCAGAGTCTTCAAAGCACGAAAATGATGGTTGGTCAAAATAAGCAGATGACTCACAACATTGACAGTCCATCCTCAGTCTTAGGACTCATGCACTTAGAAAGTCCTGTCCATGGATTCTTTGTTAATTCTTAGTGCAGAGCCATAGAGACTTTGTGCACTTCTATGTCATATTCATTTCTTGTAGGAAAACATTTTTCTGCCTATAAGGTCAAATGGAACATGCCACAATTTTTCTCAGAAAAAAACCCTTTTGTATACCTCTATACAAATACAAAAGCATACAAAGGTACAGTAGAGGCATCCTACATCTCTGCAGCAGAGTGTACAACCTCAACCAAGTAATGCATAAAAATGAATACAACTACTGCAGCATACTGTGGGCACAACCATACAGTTCTACATATCTACACCTGTCAGAGCACAAGGCTGTTTCTTCTCACAGTATTCTACACACCATTCACACCTGTCTACTACTGTAAGAGCTGCAGAACACCGATGTGGAATTTCCACACATGTTGGAGAGCAGTGTGATCCACTCTGTATGTATGTATTAAATGAAAGTACAATCCATGCAGAGGGTTAGCACAGCCCTTCTTCTCAGTCCTGTGAAGAGAAAACACATGTATAGACAACATGTATACAATGCCCATCCTATTACATGGTGTGAAACAATATATGGTTTTGCACATCCCAAAAAAAAATCTTTTTGAAAAAAATGAGCATAGGTGCACACTGGCATGGCAGCAACATACATACACATTCCAATATCAGTGGCACACTATCAACTAAAGAAACTATCAAAGGGGACATAGGAATGTTTGAAAAAGCATTTTTGCTATCTAGGGTACATGAACATTTTTTGAGGTTCTTAGTGCACATTTTTGATCAAAACTGCTTAAGCCCACCTCCGAAGCGTCAACGGGACCTCAAATGCAGGTGGGTCCTACACTATTGTTACCTCTCTTTTGGGTCCTGTTCAGACCTCCATACTTCAGGGAGTGAAGGTACCAGCTCTAAAGTACACTGCATTGATTTCAAAACCTGCTGAAGGTGGGTGGAGTGCAGAAAAACCAAAATTGGAGGCAGCCAATCATCCTTACACAAATGAGAAAACAATATCTGGGTTTGCACATCCAAAAAAAACCTTTTTGAAAAAAATTAGCATAGTTGCACACTGGTGTGGCAGCAACATACATACACATTTCAAAAACAGTAGCACACTATCAACTAAAGAAACTATCAAAGGGCACAGAAATTTTGGAAAACGCATTTCTGCTATCTAAGGTACATGAAAATTTTTTGAGGTTCTTAGTTCAAAATTTTTGATCAAAATTACATGGTGTGAAGAGTGGTCAAAGTATGTTACAGTAAAGAAAAACCTCTATTGCTGACTTATGTGCCTGTGAGGATAAAACAGAGGCTGACTCAGCTTATAGGGCTGTTCCCATGAAGGAACATCTGCTGCACGGGTCGGCTTATAGCTAGCTAAAAACGACCATGAGAGACCTTAAAGCTGTCCTCCCCACTCAATTCTATGGGAGTTTCGAAAATAGCCAGGTAAGTGTGCTCAGCTATATTTGGAACTTCCATAGAGGTGAATGCCGCCCTCCTCATTCTCCCACACGGTCGGTTTGTAGCTATCTGTGCAACGTATGTTCCTCCGTGGGAACACCCCTTTAAGTGAACTGTGGCTGTGATAGATATTTTACCGTCTATTGTGTCTGGCCTATGAGGAAGAAACACAGTCTATGAAGTGGAAAATGAGACTGAGGCTGAATGGTATATACAGTATGTTACTGAAAGAAATCAGATAATGAATAGCCAAATCAATTCATCAGTCACATATAGGGCAAATGAAAAAGTCCTATTATGAGAAGAAAAATAGTCATCTAAAAGGGTTAGAAACATTTGATAATACTATCTTTGCTGATACAGGTCTCGTATATTCAGGGGTTCAGAATCATTGCCTGAGTCACTTATATTATCCGATCTTTAATATTTTTCTTCTCCTAATAGGACTTTTTTATTTGCCATGGATGTAACTGATGCCTGATATGTAGTGGTGCTACTTAGCAATGTATTTTAAGTAGTTTAGATATGAAAACATACCTTTTATTATAGTTTCAGTAAAGTTTACATTTTCAAGGATCATTTGGTGAGAATTTGTAGTTAAATTTTTGTGGTTATATAGTAAATAGCTTTTGGTGACACTGTATCTCAGTTCGTTGAATTTTTGTTTTGGTACAGAAGGGATTATGGCAGATCCTCATTATGGGCCATATAGGGATTCTGAAAACGGGTGATGGGTCAATTATGGTAAAAGCCATGAAAAGTTGAATGAAATTGGCAGCAGGGAAAAACAAAAAAAAAAAACCAAAAGAAAAAATCCACAAATGCACAGAATATTGAGATCCAGACTATTGAGATGGATCATAAGCAGCAAGATGAAACATGGAGAGAGTGACTTCGCCTAAGGGCTACCTCACCCACAGCCAGATTAGAGTGGGACATGAAGGAAATAACCTCCATTAATAAAGACACAGATTGTTACTGTGTCTGCAGTGATGCTCCACTATAGCCATCTCAAATCAAAGTTTGGGTTCCTCTTGTGGTCCTAGCAAGGTTGGATACTAATGAGGACTTGGGGAATTAATGAGATTTAACGTTGACCTGAGACAAACTGGATATAGATCTGTTTGACGGTATTATGTGGTGATCCAAGAAAAGTAAAGTTGAATCTTGAACGGCCAGCTCAGTCATGATGGAACCAGGAATTCCTTCCCAGAAGATGGCCACCATAACTTCATTATTGCCAGAGAGTGCAGAAGCAAGAGTACAACACTATGGTATACTGACCAGCCATAGCATCGCCTTGGAGTAGAGAAACCAGAGAACAAGCTAAATAGCAGAAGGACCAGATTCCTTGTAGGGACATGTATGAACGGGCTCTTTGCCTGTTTTCAGGGTATATATGCGCCTCCACTGTGCCTGCATCCGCTGTCGGACACACTAATGCGATGTTAGGCGCAAGCTTCGCCACTTTGTAATGTGCCTAACATGAAGGGGCGTGCTGTGAGCGTTCGATAACTCTGACGCCTGTATGAATGCCGGTCGGCAAAGTGAGGCGCATTACAGCTCACGACATGGCAGACACTAAAACCAAAAATTCAATGTTGTTATCTAGAAGCCGGAGGAGGCGAAGTGGAGCTAGCAATTATTTTAATGGTGCAAAAATGTGCTTAGGTCTACTGATACAACAGTACAATAATAAAAATGATTTGTAACTAAAATTAATAATAACGTTAAATATCCAAGTTGTATAAAAATGATTTCAATGTATTGGAAAACCAGTGATCAATTAAACATAATGGAAATATACTGTATAATATATATATTATTCAAAATGAGTTAATATCAGGCTATTAAATGTCTTAAAAATTCAGAGAAACTTAAATTAACATTTACGCATTAAATAAGCCAACTATGATGTTGTACTGATGTTAATTTTTTTCATTTTTAATACCAAACCATTGAGATGTATTTTGCTGCTTTCACCTTTATTTCTATAGAGTATATACAGCGAGAGCCAGCACAACACAGCTAATTGCTGGGACATGTGTCCTCCAAACAGGATTTCTATTCCCGACATGCTTAAAGGGGGTTGTCTCACTTACAAGGATTGATTTTTTTTGTTAAAGATCTTTGGCAGAAAACAAGTCACTTTTAATAATTTAATCTTTCATTTTATAATAGCGCAAACATATTCCGCAGCACTTTACATTTGGAGGGAGTAGGTAAAGAACAAAAGAAATACATGCACAATGAAAAGCTTCTTACAGATGAGACACAAGGTGAGAGGGCCCTGCTAGCAAGAGCTTTCTAATCTATTAGGGTGTACGGGAGGACGAAGGGTAAAGGAAGTGCTAGATTTTACATGGTCCAGCCTTTGAGACATAATATTGGGGTTGTTATGAGAATTCGGATGAACCTCGCCCACCCAATACTAGTAATCTATATACAGTTAAGTGTCCGAAAAGAGATGCAGTTGCGGCTAGGGAGTGTGGGGGGAGGGGAGGAGGGTGTTAGCATTAGGGATTCTGGTAGGCCAGAGTGAGAAGATTGTTTCAGGGCCCTCTTTAAAAGCTATGAGAGTTCTGAGTGTGCCTGATTCGACCGTGGTAGCATGTTCAGAGCAACTGGTGCCGCACGTGTGGAAGAGTCTTGGAGACAGGCCATGGGGAGGTTCGGATGATTGATGAGTGTAAACTGATATCATCCAAAGCAGAGCGAGGGAGAGGGGCTAGGGTGGTAGGACAGAAATGAGGGAGGAGAGTGTAGGGAGGGCATCATTGTGGAGACCTTTATGAGTGAGAGTGATGTGTTTATGTTGTTATCCTGTACTGGTTTGGGCAACAAGTGCAGTGACTGACCACAGGTTAGAGGCATCAGTTATAGCGGCTGGAAAGAAAGACAAGCCTGGCTGCTGCATCAGGCACTAGTGTTGAGCAATTTTTATCGACAAAGTTGAAAATCGGCAAGGTTTTTATGGTGATCGAAATTTCCAGATCATGCCGGATATTTAAGGTTAAAATCTTAAGATCGCGCTCTTTTTTCGGCGCTTCCTGTAATTTTGGCAGCAGCAAATCAGATTACAGAATGAGCAGGTGAGATGTGTGTGCGACGTCATGACTGGGATGTGTATGGTTGCGATTGGCTGAAAAAATCACATGACCTCGTTTTTCATAGAAACAGCGTTCCTGTTTCAGCCTCAGGTGTCTCTCTGCGTCTCATAGGGATAGGACCGGCGCTCTGCTGTGGCCAAACAGCTCAGCAAAATTAGTCTTTTTCTTGCACAGAGAAACCTCTACTAGTAGCTGTGATCCTTCCAATGTTAGTTTAGAATTGGAGGATTTGAAAGATTTTATGTAGTTAGCTAGAGATTTTAATAGCAGCATCTACTGCTGTATATTCACGGGCGGTGGGGAGCGGGGCGGGGGGCCCGGGCGAACACAGACTAGCTCTATCTATTAAAGAACAACTGGATAAAGTTCACCAAGACTTAGTGGAGACATTGTAGTGGGATATCTTTATTATAACAGTTGCTATTAAATATTTCCTGGATATTGGCAGCCTGAACTTATATTGGATACACTCATTTCTAGTAAATGCAGGTCTATTTGTTAGCTGCAAAACTCCACTTTTATTATCAGTATACATTTCAGATGGGGTTCATTTTCAATTTACCCTTACACCTGTGCACTGTTTGATATATCACACCTTGCAGCTTAAAATTACAATCCAGCAATCTTGTAGTCAGCACGGTTGGTTTGTTGCCAAAAATTCGTACGAAAACATCACAGTTACGTGTTTTTGACTTTTGCGCACCCAGCACTGTTCATTGACGCGCATCTACGTTAAATCTTAAAACACAATTTATATGCACCACAGGTGAATTGGAAAAGGTGCTAAAAATACCGTTTATTATACAAAACAGAACAGTTACGTGTTTTTTGACTTTTGCATACCCAGCATTGTTCTTGACGCAGCATTACGTAAATCTTTAAAACTCAGCAATCTATATTCACAACACTGGTGAATTGAAAGGTGCAAAAAAAATATAGTTATTATACCAAAAAATAACAGTTACATGTTTGTTTGACTTTTTACGCACCACAGCATTGTTCATTGACGGCAGCATCTACGTAAATTCTTAAAAACAGCATTTCTATATTCACAACAGGTGAATTGGAAAGGTGCAAAAAAATACGTTTATTATCAAAACGATATCAGTTACGTGTTTTTGGACCTACTTTGCGCACCCAAGCATTTGTTCATTGACGAGGCATCTACGTAAATCTTAAAACAGCAATTCTATACTCACCACAGGTGAATTGAAAGGTGCAAAAAATTATCGTTTATTATACCAAAACATAACAGTTACGTGTTTTTTGACTTTTGTGCACCCAGATTGTTCATTGACGCAGCATCTACGTAAATCTTAAACAGCAATTCTATATTCACCACAGGTGAATTGAAAGGTGCAAAAATACGTTTATTATACCAAAACATAACAGTTACGTGTTTTTTGACTTTTGCGCACCCAGCATTGTTCATTGACGCAGCATCTACGTAAATCTTAAAACAGCAATTCTATATTCACCACAGGTGAATTGAAAGGTGCAAAAAATACCGTTTATTATACAAAAAATTAACAGTTACGTGTTTTTTGACTTTTGCGCACCCAGCATTGTTCATTGACGCAGCATCTACGTAAATTTTAAAACAGCAATTCTATATTCACCACAGGTGAATTGAAAGGTGCAAAAATACCGTTTATTATACCAAAACATAACAGTTACGTGTTTTTTGACTTTTGCGCACCCAGCATTGTTCATTGACGCAGCATCTACGTAAATCTTAAAACAGCAATTCTATATTCACCACAGGTGAATTGAAAGGTGCAAAAAATACCGTTTATTATATCAAAACATAACAGTTACGTGTTTTTTGACTTTTGCGCACCCAGCATTGTTCATTGACGCAGCATCTACGTAAATCTTAAAACAGCAATTCTATATTCACCACAGGTGAATTGAAAGGTGCAAAAAAAACTTTTATTATATCAAAACATAACAGTTACGTGTTTTTTGACTTTTGCACACCCAGCATTGTTCATTGACGCAGCATCTACGTAAATCTTAAAACAGCAATTCTATATTCACCACAGGTGAATTGAAAGGTGCAAAAAATATCGTTTATTATACCAAAACATAACAGTTACGTGTTTTTTGACTTTTGCGCACCCAGCATTGTTCATTGACGCAGCATCTACGTAAATCTTAAAACAGCAATTCTATATTCACCACAGGTGAATTGAAAGGTGCAAAAAATACAGTTTATTATAACAAAACATAACAGTTACGTGTTTTTTGACTTTTGCACACCCAGCATTGTTCATTGACGCAGCATCTACGTAAATCTTAAAACAGCAATTCTATATTCACCACAGGTGAATTGAAAGGTGCAAAAAATAACAGTTACGTGTTTTTTGACTTTTGCGCACCCAGCATTGTTCATTGACGCAGCATCTACGTAAATCTTAAAACAGCAATTCTATATTCACCACAGGTGAATTGAAAGGTGCAAAAAATAACGTTTATTATACCAAAACATAACAGTTACGTGTTTTTTGACTTTTGCGCACCCAGCATTGTTCATTGACGCAGCATCTACGTAAATCTTAAAACAGCAATTCTATATTCACCACAGGTGAATTGAAAGGTGCAAAAAATACAGTTTATTATACCAAAACATAACAGATACGTGTTTTTTGGACTTTTGCCCAGTCCAGATTTGTTGATAGACACCTTGCAGTTAAATTTGAATCCAGCAATTTTGTTTTGATTAGAGGGATTTGAGAATAGCTGTGATTTGCCGTCTTTTAATAAGAGACTTTCCAAAACTATTCCATACCTTCTCAAATTTTTATATTTCTGAACATGGAGTGAAATGCAGGTGGTAAGCGAGCAAAGAGGGGGGTAGCACATGGAGGTAGAGGTACGAGAGAAGGTGCTCCTTCCAGTGCTGGCGACAACACGCATGCCAGCGGATCGTCAGTTGCAGGACCGTCAGGCCTGTCATCGCTGGGTCAGGGCCCTGTGAATCTAAGTAACGAACATCGTCGCCAATCTGTCCTTCAGTGGTTAATGCAACCTGCATCTAGCAGTCTTACCTCCTCGTCCTCGCAGTCACGGCCACAAATGTCGTCATCAGCATCATCAGCATCCGTCCAACATGAAGCAGCCCAAATGTCAACTCGTGTACCCACCACTGTGGATAATCCATTGTCTGAAGACCTCTTTGATGACAAAATGCGGTTGGGGTCAGAAGGCATGTTAAAAGATCAAGAGGATGATTTAGTCTGCTCTGACGCCCAGTTACTGATGCCATCAGAGGAGGTGAAGGAAGCCGGTCAATCGGCAAAAATCCCGGGCGGTCGGCAACGCCTTGCAGTGCCCCTTGCTTGTAGCCCGCAGCTTCTGGATGCAGAAAGTCAGGACGACCAAGTCACCTGTGTTGATGATGATGATGATGACGACATTGCGGATCCATCCTGGTCTTTTCCGCAGAATTTGCTTGCGAGCGCTTCATCAGTGGACGAGGAGGAAGACGATGGGGTAGTGTCAATACGGGTCCCGCCACAAAAAGGGAGAGGGCGGTCGCAGAAGTCCGCTGATATGATTCCGCCAGCCACGGTCAGCGCAAACCCCGCTCCTCGCTTATCGCCGTCAAAAAGGTCCAGGACCTCTCAAGCCTGGGCCTTCTTTGAGCAAGCCTCTGATTCACCCAGCGATGTCATATGCCGCCTTTGCCGTAAACGCATAAGTAGAGGCAAGAACCTTAAGTGGTTAACCACCACCAACATGTCTAGTCACATGCAGCGAATGCATGAGTTGAAATGGAGGGAACACTTGGCCAAAAAAGGCCAGACCGACGCCGGGCCTCCAACCACTGTCACACCCTCTGTCTCCGCCTCCTCCTCCTCCGCCACCACCAAGCGTTCCTCAGCTGCCCATGTCTCTCAGAGTCATGATCAGGGATCAGCCTCCGCTTCAGCCTCCACCGTCGCCCGAGTACCACCAGCACCACCAGAGACCCATCCTACCCCTTCTCCTTCCGCCAGTTTGACGACCTGCACGCCGTACAGCGGCCAGTCTAGCAGCCAGCCTTCTGTCTTCCAGGTTTGGGAGCAGAAGAAACACTTTAACCCAAACCATCCCAAAGCCAAAAGCCTGAATGTCGGCATTGCCAGGCTTTTGGCCTTGGAAATGTTGCCTTT